>CM035807.1:5194179-5376679 GCA_020466095.1 Chlorops oryzae | reverse complement strand
CCAGAGAAATCGAAATCGAAATCGTTTTTGGTTTTTAAATCAATCGATTTCTATCGTCGATTGGCAAATCAATGTGAATGTAAATTAATTTCGATCCATTTGTATAATGATGCTTGAGATCTAGCTACCCATTCGACATTGGATGCGACGCTACTTAGTGTCATGTTAAGCACATCCATGCCGTGACCACGTCCGAAACGATGAACCAAGGATTTCAACTAAAATGACAATAACATCATGTAGTAGTTGAAGTAATGGATCCCATATGCGATCATTCACTTTCATGCTTACCTCATCGTAATCGAACTTCGTCGCACCGTATTGCGTTATCGCCGATATCACTTTGGCGAAACTAATTGTTCCCTGACCTAAGCGTGATTCGAGTTCGAACCACTTGGCCTGCAAGAAACGGCAGGCCATAGCACCGCCGGTTGGTGTGCCAGCTATCGCTTGTAATACTTGAACCACTTCATTGGTTGGCAGCATTGTCACATGCGACAATAGGCGATTCTGCAGCCAAGCATCCTTGGTACGACCCAAGGCACGCAGCAATTGCATACGTTCCACATAGCTCTCCGACGAACGTTGAAGTGTTACGAAACGTTCCCAACAGTGCTGCCAATAGATATACTCACCGGACAGTATCGAACCAGTGTATACAACCTGCAAGAAAAATTTTTTTTTCCCGAATTCACTGTTGTATGTAATCATCATTCTTTTAACTTACTTCCCGCAAATTAGGTGGTATCACTGATCCATTAAAGTATAAATACTGATTTAATAAATTCTTTGATTTTGTTATACTATCTATATCTTCCCATAAGACGGATGCCAGCAGAACTTCCGGACGCATTAATCTGTAAAAAAAAAGTATATAAATTGTATTGGTATATATAATATTTCATTCAATCAATCCCAGCATTGTGCAGAAGATGCTCTGAACCTGGGGCACGAGAAACCGTCGAGCACATTCTCTGTCACTGCCCGCTTTTCGCCAGGGCGAGACTACAACTGTTCGGAGAACCCTTGCTCCTCGACTCAAACTGTATGACGGAGTGTAATCGGTCTACTCTCCTTAACTTCGTGAGGAGGACAAGCATGTTCCGGTAACCATGCGCCCTCAAACCCAACCTTATCGACAGCCTGGTTTAAGAACTACACTCGTATGGCTACGGAACCGATGGTTCTATGCCTGGTCTTAGTGACCGTTCAGTTTTACCTAACCTAACCTAACCTAACCTAATCCCAGCTAACCATATTCGGAGTGCTCAAAAAAAAAATTAACATAAAGGGACTCATTTTTAAACACCCAGAAGTCTTTTTGGAGTGCTCCGAATAGGAATCTAAAACGACTCCTTACCGGACTCTTTACGGAAGTGCTTACCGAGCCTTTTTGCCAAGACCTCAAGAAGAACACTGCCTTTATAACTGAAGAAGAGATTCTATACAGACTTTATTTAGATAAACTAATGGATGATGATAAGATTACTGACAGATAAAATTTGAGATCTCGATTAATGAAGCCTAAATGGCCACGAGTAGGACTCTTATAGAAAATCCGCCCAGTGCAACCTCTAAAACTTTCAAAAAATCATCTTAAAGAATTCCCAAAAAAATCATTAAACCATAGCTTTAAAAATCCTACGTACAACTATGAAACTCGAAAAAAAGTGCTTTGGAAAACACCAAATAATATATCTACAAAGGTATATAAAACATTTGGTCCCCTACCTTATAGCATCCGTTCCGTTATCATCCCAACCGATTTTCTCGATAACCGTTGACAATTTCATTTTGATAAACTCCGAGAGCATCAGGAAGCACTCTGAATATTTTAAGATACGTCGCCATTTCTCCAAATGCCTCAATGCAAGTGTCATCGGTCCCCAATTCTTCTCGCTTGGCAGATATTGTATCATATTCATTGTTATTTCGCATTGCAGTAAATTAGCGTGACAGAGGGTGAAAGCATCCGAGAGCAGACCAATGCGATCCTGCAAAAAGTGTTGCCATTTATTACAATCAATAAGAGTTCCGTTTTAGTTCTTGATTTGAACAGTCAAAACTCTCTATAAGAAACTCACTTTTTCTCTTTTGTAAATCTTCATACCATACATCCTTTGGGTATATTTTTCTTTCACTATAAAGATTTCTCTCTACAGCGAATGTATTTTATGTTCCATTGAAATTCTTTAAGAAGAGTTTTGACTGTATACCGACCCATTTACTTTGCACTCACCTCACTTGAGAACTTTTCCGGTTTGTTTGACATTTCTACAATTAAATTAGCCCAGTTTTCCTCGTTGTATAGAACACGGTAGTAGCCAGTCTGCATAGCATTTATCTTAATCCACTTGGCCTGTTCGGGTATAATGAAGGTCACTGTGTAAATGAAAGGGTTTTTCATTACATGTGCTTCTCTTATATGACCCATTTATTATGAATGTATATTACCATCGATATTCTGCATCCAAAGAGTTTCGGTTCGATTACTTATATCGGTCACATATGTGATTGGAAATATCCATTTAGTTGGATGGGGCTTGTTTTGTTTTCCAGCCGGGGTTGGTGCCACTGTGGTTGTTGTGCTTGTTTCTGTTACATTCGCTGTAGTTCGGTTGTAATTATTCCCATCGTATGTCTCATCGTGAATGGCTAGGAATTCGGCTGGCCTGAATGGTTTCTGAGTTACTGATATACTGTTGCCAGTTTTCTTTACAATAAGCAACGGAAATCCCGGCTGATGCGTCCAAAGTGTCATCATATCCTTGAATGTTTAAAAGAAAAAACTTTTTTATGCCCCTGGCTAACCACTTAATATGTACTTAATGGGACGTCGTTCCTCGAATCAGATTCAGAATCAGCTTCGATCCCAAGTTACCGAGAAAAATCATATCATTTCACAGAAGAACTAACCTTAATATTCTTGGAACCATTTGCTTTCTTTGTGCATATTGACCAAAGATCAGTTGGTTCAGCGGTTTTGAAGCGATTTATTTTCAGAAATGACCCTAAACAACCACGGAAACGATCCTCGCCGATAGCAGTGTGCAACATGGAGAATATTGCCGCAGTCTAAAAGGATAAATTATGAAATTTCCTAAATGGAGAAAAATTTTTGTTTTGTTGCCCACCTTCTGCACGAAAAATTCCTCATTGTTACCATCATGTTTGGTGCCATTGATGATACTGTCCCAGCCTTGTATAGCATCAATGTCTAATGCAGCAGTTGCCATGCGTAAAAGATAAAACTCCCTCAGGGGCCAATCGTTTTGAAGCAGTGAAAACGTATGCACCCGTACATACTTGATCAAACCTTCCCATAGCCAAACATCCTTGAGTATTTTACGCGATGTAATGCCGCCGAAGAACTGCCGGACCATCGCTTCGGCAATAAGTAAAGCGCTATCCTGATACTGTTCCGTTGTGATCGAATCCGGTGCCGTAAGGAATGATGTCTTCAAAGTCACCAAACCCAAAGAGGATATCAAACTGCGGTCCAGCGATGGCAACGCAACGAAATCGACTTTCGTTAGGGGATAGCTGACATCCAGCCACGTCTGCAGATACTCCAGGACATTGCGCGACGTGTGCAGAATGAACGATGAGCGAGGCAGTAAATCGACCGGTGCGTAGAATGTATACGAGGGTGCTCGTTTAATTAGCGAACCCGTAGATTGGCTTAACGATGTCAAATTCTTGCCATTCAAGTCATTCGGTGTGGCTGTTGTTCCTGCTGCTGTGATATTAGCAGCTCGTGTCGTTGGTGCCACCAGGGGTATATTCAGCGAATGTGTTAAAGCGGTTATATTACGCACTGGTGGCGTTTTACTCTTCTGGAATGTATAATTACTGAGATGCGTGGATTTTCTTGACCCGTAACTGGAGGGCGTTGCCGATGTTGTTGCCAAATATGCTGCCGATGGCTGTAGAGACTCACGTTGAAAGTCACTGACAACCCAAGCGATCGCATCGGCCGGCAATGGTGGCGTCTCGATGAAATCGTCACGAAGCTATAATTAGAAATCGAAAGCAATTAGCACAACTATACAGAGAGGTTCATTAAATATGTTCTCGAACGGGCCGCTTACCAGTCCAGTGCCCATGTAGAAACCAACGTCTTCGGTGGTATGCACTATTGAATTACTGAGTCCAATGTGAAAGCGATCACGGAATACGGATATGCGAAATGGTGCCCGTATGTGTGGCTCATCAAAACTGGGAAAGGCCCTTCGGGCACCATTAGGTCGGAAGACGGTGGCCGCCAGAAGTCTATTAAAGGAGAAATTAAAAATAATAATAATAAATTCGATATTGCTTCAAACTTCGTTCATACCTCTCCAAACCGTTCGAACTTTCGTACTGATCGACATAGAACCCTTCAGGTTCTGGATTCAGTTTTGAATACCAGCGCAAGTTTAATGTGTAATTTGATTTCTTTTTCAATTTCTCCTTGACTTCGATATAGAGTTGCTGTCGTGGTGGGTACTCTAGGACTTTGATGATTTTAATAGCATAGCCTTTGCTGCCACTTGTAACAATGGCCTGTAAAAAACCAAAACAAGAGAAGAAGGAATTGGAAAAAGAGAACTTTTTAATGACTTTCAAAATGACACAATTGCACTACGAACCTTCTCGGTGACATTTAGATCCTGAATATGCAAGACGACGAAGCTCGTTTCCTTTTCGATGAATAAATCGATTGTTACTTGACCTTTAGCATTAAGCATCCGATAGAAAGAAAATGAAACAAAGTTCGAAAGGTCGACAAGGTAATTTACTTAATCAGTTATATTTCAGCAAAAAAAAATATTGAGCTTGTGACACTCTTGGGATATATGCTAATGAGAACGATGCTATGATTATTTTTACTGGGTTTTTATTCTTATATTTTGAGAAAAGTCTGAGAGGATACCATCAATGAATAGCAAAAGGGGTACTGAAAGTCGGAAAGTCGGTCTTGACCATAACGTTTTAGAAAAGAAGAGTTGTAATGAGATATAAAATATGAAAGACATTAAAAAATATGTGTTTGGTCCAGACCTGTTAAAACCGACTTAAGACTAATAACACAGCCTCACAAAAAAATAATAATAAAAGTATTGAACCCAGGGGTCTCTTCATACTCTCTTTATACTGTTATATGATATAGTTTATACGTTTCTCCGAATTTGTAGTGTATAAAGTTCCATCCAATCTAGGTTTTGCGATACCCTCAAAAAGAATCTCAAACTCGAGGATGCTTTTTTAGGGAATTCTTATTCGATATAAAATACCTCAAATTGGTGACTGAGGCAAACGAAAAAACTTCACGTTAGCTCCTGAAAGTTCCGATATTAGAGGCAGGGTCTGATCAAGCTTTTTCGTTGCTTCGGGAAAAAACAATATTTACCGCCCCCATTATGGCACTAATGGGGAACTGTTTTCGAATATCTATATGAAGTTCCATCCCTCGTAGTGCCACTCTGCGAACTTTCCCGGCTTCCCACCCCTAAATCGGATCCTGATTAGAAGTTTCAAAGGTTTAATAAGCATCTAACAAAGGCTGAGCCGTGTCTGTTAGCCCATAGGATTTTCATCTTCCTTTTCTTCTTCGTAGCATCTTCTCTTTGTTTCAAAACTAATAAGGATAACTGCTTCTCTCTACATAGTTCTATTCGAGGCATTTACTTCTCATCACCTTCCTGCTGCTTCTTCCGCTTCATGAATAACCATTTATTTCTATTTGGTGCACCATTCTAGAATTTCTGCCAACACCTACACTTACGGAACTCACAATTGATAGTAATCGTATTTGTTACTCACCCTTAACATCCAACGTCGTTAAGTTCGGATGTATCGTTACCATGTAGCGCAAGGGGCGCGCGTAAGTTGGCAATGACATTTCCAGCCACGGGAACGGTTCGCCGTTTGTTGCAATCGGATTGAAGGGCTGCGTCTCGTTTTCTTCATCAGATTCATAGCCAGCCGAGATTTTTCCAGCGCAAGAACAATCTGTAAACACGCCAGAGAAGCAAAATCCATCAGATTTAATTCTCAACAATTCGAGCTAATCCTTAAACTCTTTTGCTACAATATAAAATTTTTACAGCTAACAAAGAATTTTAATTAAATATTCCTTTTTTTTTTAATACAAGAAAATAGAGAAAATATTTATGAAGATAAAGACAATGATGGGGGTAAAAAAGAAACAGAACAAACAAAAACAAAAAAAGAAAGTCAGTTCCATGGAGAACCCACTAGGAGGCGAAGAAGAATGTAACTTTTTAAATCAATTTAAGTTACATGATTCGATTTCGAACAACAAGAAAAAAAAGGTTGTTTAAAAGTTCACTATAGAATACAAGACCTGAATACAAGACTATATAAAGTAAATAGTTTATAAAGAAGAGCATGAACAATGAAACACGTACAAGGTGCGAAGACCTACTTTAAATTAGACATTGGATTGGACAGGGAATGTGATGATGTTGCTGTGAGTATGCCGCCTTCATGCCTTCAACTAATTCGATTCGAAAAAGTTTTCTTTAGACCTTGCAAATTATTGAAAGGATTCCATTTTCACTTTTAATTTTGATGTATTTTTTTTTAGAATTCGTTTCAAAGACTTTTTTTTAACATTATCTTTTTATTTTATTTAGATCGATAGGCGAGAGAAATGTTGCCGGAACGATGTTAAATCGAGCTTTCAATACATAAAAATACAAAATCGATAAATTCTAATCAATAAGGCAACAAAAAATATTTAATATGACCACCTTAATGTATGCTTTTGATTACACAGTGCGACACATTTTTGTAAACAAAAATTTAACGACTGTTTTTGAAAGTTCTCGGTGAGTATAATAACGCCTCATACTCAGTTTTGTCAAGTTACCTCTACTTTTTTTAAAAATAGACTTCAAAAATTGGGGCCGAGAATTAAATTACTCACTTACTTATGGTATATCCGAATCCGTTCAATATTTTGATTTCCTTTCTATCACAATAGTAGGGCTGAGACTCATTTAATAGTTTTAGTCAAACCGACCCGAAAAATACATCTAGTAGGATAATCTGCAAAAATTCCGTTCAATATTTAGTGTTCCTTTTTATCATATTTTATTTGTATGCGCCTGATAGCTCCAAGGCAATTAAATAGTTTTAGTACAAACTTTTTTTACTCGAATATAGAAAGATTATAACTAGGAACAACTTGCTTTATATACACGAACTGCATCCGTAGAATACTTGATACGTCGTTTTGTTCGCTGCATAAGTTGAATTATTTTTAGGCCTATAGCTCCCAAGGACAATACGCAAAATCACCCTTTGAGTATGCAGAAATTTTTTAATCCAACGCAATATGGTTCCAAAGCATGATAACTAATATGTAATCTGTGTTGCATATTTTCTATCTGGAAATCTGCAGGCAAAAAGGGATTTAGGAGTTGATATGGCAACAGAAAATATTTAGAATATTTTCCATTATTAAAAATCTATTTATTCCTGTAGGGATGCCAATTTAAACACATCTGGAATCAGACGATGTCTGTGCGGATCTCCTTAAAGCATTAATAAAATTAATTAAGGCTTAAAACTATATGAATAAATATTCAAAAGCATACCGTTCTGAGATGAATTTTAAAAATTTCTATTGCCCTGCACATTATAGTTACTATGATCCTTGATAAATTAATGTTAATTATGCCAAAGGACTTTCAAGATCATTGCCACTCTAAAAGCTCTTATTGGAATTGATTACAAAGGCACATATTTTCAAGAATAAAGAGATTCTGAGTTTCTAAAAATGCAATTAATATTAATAAACATACTTTTAGGAATTGAATTAAAATATTTTCAATTGTCCCTCTAGTAAAGATTCATTGACAAAAGTTAGGGCTTTCGTTTAATTTCAAAACATTTGGAATATGGAAGAAAAAAGAAACGCATTCAGAAGTATTTGCCTGTGGAACTTAGTTCCAGCCTTTTCATGATCAGTAAAATTCAATAACATCCTTCTGAAAGTGTGTATAAATAAGCGTGTTTTGAAGAAAAACACAAAGGTCCAGCATCGGAAACATTTCAAAATATTGACATGTATATTTTTAGGGCTCAATTATGTGCATCAAGTTAGCTTGCACTTTTTCGAATTTCCCGGAAAAAATTATTGTGCTGTAATGTGCCCAGTTTGTGCTATCATGTGCCTTTTCGAAAAAAAAAGTTCCTCAAGGGATGCTATTTTTATGAGGAGGTCCTTTTTTCGTGTCAAGTTAGCTTGCACTTTTTCGAATTTCCCGGAAAAAATTATTGTGCTGTAATGTGCCCAGTTTGTGCTATCATGTGCCTTTTCGAAAAAAAAAATTCCTCAAGGGATGCCATTTTTATGAGGAGGTCCTTTTTTCGTGTCAAGTTAGCTTGCACTTTTTCGAATTTCCCGAAAAAAATTATGGTGCTGTAATGTGCCCAGTTTGTGCTATCATGTGCCGTTTCGAAAAACAAAAATTCCTCAAGGGATGCCAATTTTATGAGGAGGTCCTTTTTTTCGTGTCAAGTTTGCCGGTGATGAGTCTTTGCTCTAGGATGTTGCTAATCCACGAGCTGATTGTTGGGTCAATTCTTGCGGCAGAGAGCTCCTTTGTTATGGCCTCTCTCGTCACATTATTGAAAAATGAAGTCCCGGCTAACTTGACACGAAAAAAAGGACCTCCTCATAAAAATGGAATCCTTTGAGGAATTTTTTTTTCGAAACGGCACATGATAGCACAAACTGGGCACATTACAGCACAATATTTTTTTTCGGGAAATTCCAAAAAGTGCAAGCTAACTTGATGCACATGGCTCAATTTAAATATTTTTGGTTGCCCTGATCATCGGAATTCTGACCACAGTCTCATGTAGGACCATGAATGATTTCTTTTCAGAAATAAGTTACTGCACAGAATTCCGATGGTAGTTATTTGATCCTCTATAAAGACACTACAAAGAATAAATGACGAATAGACAATGACTTTCATACACAGAAACTTGAATTTATTTACATAAATATTTGTTATTTCTATTCGATTTTCCGGAATTGTTTTTCGCTATATTTTTAATGATTTATTAGAATGAGATGATTTTTGACACCAAACATGCTATGATGCTTGCGAAAGGGGAAAGTTTATAGCTTCAAATATTTAATTTACTCACATTTTGTTTTTTATAACATGTGTGTAATTTTTTTTTTTTACCAATCAAACAAGCATACCAAGAGAAAACGTTTCATAAAAAAAAACCAAAATTATTTTTATAAAGAAACAAATGAAATATAAAAAAAAAAAGAAAAAGAAATAATTTAGAGTTAATATAAGCACTTTTAAGCACATTTATATAATTATTTAATGACATTGTTTTTCATATATTTTAATTTTTTGGATATTATCACTGGGACAACAGAAAATATATAATTGCACCCGAAAGTATGCAAAGAAATATTTCGAATATTTTCCATAATTAAAAATCTGTTAATTCTTGTAGGCAAGACCATTTAATCACGCCTTGAATAAGACGGTGGATGGTATTTCGGATCTCCTTAAAGTCTTAATAAAGCTTCATCCTGGAAATGTTCAAATGCATGCTTTTAGGTGCTGAATTTAAATATTTTCGGTTGCCCTGATTATCACAATATTTGCTCACAAATATTTGAGATAGAAAATAACAAAAAGATTTTCGATATAATGAGACTCCAACAATGAGACATGACGTTTAGCTCTCAAATATCATTATTAAGGCAACCAAAAATATTTAATATCAGCACCTATGTGTATGCTTCTGGTTATTTAAAAAGAATTTATATAATTTTAAGCCTTTACCAATGGTTCATAATTAAAGCCTTAAAATATCGACACAACATCTTAGATCCTTCCTCAGGATGTTCGTAAATGGAAAAAATTGAAGAATCAACAGATTTATGACTATTGTAATTATGCTTAATATTTATATGCATACTTTTAGGTGATCTATTAAAACATTTTCTGTTACCTTAATCATTATAGGTACATATATACACAAATGACATTCATAAAATACACCAAATATAACCTTTGACATTCAACTTAAAATATAACTCCTTCTCACTATTGAATTTATTCATCCATTAACTCAGAACACAAGGTATATTTGGCGCTACTCAAACCGGCAACTTTTCTTTAGCGGCAGCCCAGCCTCCAGGCTCATCAAGTACTCCCACAAATCTGTTCAAAATGTCCTCAATATCATTTGTTCTAACATCCAAGATGAATTTTTCTACCTTATTTAATTGAATTATTTTGTATTCATTTTCTTTTATTAAATAAATGGCATTGAAAATAGAACGGGCCAATGGGACAGCCTCTCTCTCAGGCATTGAAATCCGACGTTAATTGCATTTCGTGTCTGTCCACCGGGACTGACTGCTTCAACAAAGAAAGAGCCTATCTGAAGAGGAGATTGAGTATAGTATGGGACGATATCAGTTGCCATTATGCGTTCATACAAACATATATGGAAATTTAAATACGTGAATATATTTACATGAAGTATCCCTGCGGTAATTCCAACAACTCTCAAGCTAATCCTCAACTATTCACAAAAATACCAGTAGTAGTTCCTTTTAATTTGCCTTAAACTGTATTTTTTAACCTTAATGTGTAATTGAAAAATAACCACTGCATCATTTAACTGCTCTACGAGAAGACCTCCTGGGGTCATTTTCAGGTCCCATCTTTACCAGTTGGTCAAATTATCATATAATGTACATTAAGTGGATCGTTTTGTTCGACAAAAAAAAATGAAAATTTCCCTAGTGAAATAAGGTTTCTACATTTGTTTTTTTGGAGAAAAAATGCCCAGGGAACCATAAGTCAAAGCCGAATTTTTTTCTTCCGCTTTTCAAAAAGAAAGCCCATTTTAAATATGCCTAAAAGCATCCTACAAATTATTCAAATTTCTAACTAATCAAAAAAGTAGAAAAATATTCAAAGCCAGAGCAAATTCGTCTTACAGCAAGTAAATTTAGAAAAAGGGAAACATGAGAAACTTTATCATATAGGCAATGAAATTTTCAAATGTAAGCCTGGAAGTATGCAACGTGTTTTTGTTATAATGTTTTGGAAAAGATAACGGGACATAGCTTTGGAACTATAAGAGTAAGATCCTAATTTCCTTAAACAAATTACAAAGGAATTCGTACTCTTTGAAATTGCATCATTACTTTCAACCATTTTCATATAAAATTAAGAAATTTTGGGGCCTTCGTTTTTTTGACGCCCGATTTTGTTCGTAAAAATGTCTATTAAAGACGCCTAAATAGCCTATAAAGTTGGTATATTTTGCAGTTTATCTAAGTGAGAAAAAAGATTGTATACATTTCCACCGACTAATACCTAAAAATTCTGAAAAGCATTGCTTATGAAGAAGCTATCTCCAAAAATTTGGAAATGTGGGGCTTTTGAGGAAAATCCTCTGAGCGCAATATCTAAACCTTTTACGAAAAATCTGAAAAAATTCTCAAAAATACTTTGACCCATAGGCTTTCGAAAAAACCACGTTCCAAAAAAAAAAATTTTTTTTTGGACACCCTAATGTACATGTATAAAACACATTTTGACTAGTCATGTTCTGGGGAAACTCAGAGTAGTCTTTTGGTGGTCAATTGACCTCTTCATTACTGAAGGGGTATTACGTTCCATTAGCTTGCGTCCTTAAAATGCTTTGAAGCTAGTTAAATTTTACTTTTGAAGTCGACTGGATGGATGGACGTACGGAAGTAATTGAAGGTCTCGGAGTAAAATTTCATTTGCTCGCATCCATCACGATGACAAGCATAATGAAAGTAAGTAGACTAAAGTGCATTAAAAATTGAAGCTTAATGAAAAATGTGAGCGCAACGGTTGGCTTAACTTTCAATTTACGAATGCTTTGCATTTGTGTTTAAAGAATTTTTGTTTGCATAGCATTCAATTAACATCATTAGCTTTATTTGAATGCGGACACACATGTGAGCATACAGGGTGCTGCAACAAAACCATGGACTACAAAAGAAAAGACTTCTCGCGAATTGTTCGTAAAAATATGTATGTGAAATAATTTTGAAATATTTCTTTTGCCACAATTCAATTATGACTCATAAGGATTGTTACTCGAAGATCTTTTGCGACCTTACATCAATTTTTTACGCAGTTTTTTTGCTTAGCAATTTTTTCTTTGTGTGAAAGCAAAGGACCTTGGGTATAAGAACATCATCAAAGGGCGTTAATTACTTATCAAGGTTATTTTGTAATTTATTTAGTAGCATCGGTTAATTGGAAAAATAGAACGAACAAGCGACAAAGGTGGCTTAGGCATATATATTTTCGTTGGTCGTTATTCCATTTTGTTCACGTGTATCGCAGGTCGCTTGTATGCTAATATGAAGAGTATGGGCTCCCTAACATAATTAAGACACGCAATCTAATGGAATTTTCCCGACGCAGTGCCATAATATTTTATTGGATTCTTTGGAAGTTATTCGATTGTATAACTTAATTTCTTACCCACAGCTAAGAATTTTCTTCTTCTAGAAATCGATTTTATTCTATTATACATATATAAATGAAATCTAATAATAGCCGTAATTGAGTACGAGTGAAAGGTTCCACTTTGCTTAGCATGAGGCAGTATAGAAAATTTCCATAGCCCACTCGGACTCTTTTGTCTCTGGTAATTGGCAGTGAAATACGCAAGGATTACGGATGGGCTGAAAATATCGAGACTTCGAAATATCGATGTTTTTTTGACATCGATAGGAAAATTTCGAGTGATATTCTTAATTTCGATAAATCGGAAATCGATACGTAGAATACAGTATCGAAGAATGATATTTTTGGATCATAGTTTCTGTGTTTCGGGGAAAGACGTATTTGTTTTTAATGCGAATGGACACCCAGCAGTTATTTGTAACCGATGGTAATGCAAAATGTAATTCAAAAGGCGTACTGTTTATGCATTACAGAATCGATTATTTTTAACACTTATTACATTACCAGTTGTACGAAGGGTAATCGAAAATACTTGATTTTGTAATGCATTACCATTTGCATTCTCAAGTAATGCTATACAGGGTGTTCCATACTCAATAGATAAAAAAAAAGAGGTCATAGGGAGGGTCCAGAGGGACCAAAAATCGTATCGCAGGGGGGAGGGGGTCGCAAATGCACCCCTGAGGAGTTACATGCAAAAAACAATATTTTGGTTTTTTCACTGGTGCTCCTCGCTTACAGGCCGTAAATTCAAAATCACATATGATATGAAAAGCTTGACGGTTTTCCGTTAACACTGCATACTACGATTTTAAATAATTCAACTCCGTTTTCTCTGGTACTACCATCTAAGCCTAAAAGAGTGTAATTTTGGCTTTTAAAGTGATTTAATTCAAAAGAAATACGATCGAACCTCTTTTTTTTTACTCTTTTCGAAAACTTTGAGTTTTTCTTTTCAATTTGATACCATGGTTACTAAAAAAAATTTCACAATCAGTGCAAAACTAAGGTTTAAAAATAATTATTTTGTATTTTTGACTCCCAGAAAAGTTATTTTAATCAAATTTATTGAGCACACTTTTAGGCAGCATGAGAAAAAGAAAAATCGAAAAAATTTTAAAATTTCTGAACAGTGTTTAAGTTTTACATATCCGCCTAAAAGTATGCTCCAGAAAAGTTATTTTAATCAAATTTATTGAGCACACTTTTAGGCAGCATGAGAAAAAGAAAAATCTAAGAAATTTAAAAATTTCTGAATAGTGTTTTAGTTTTACATATCCGCCTAAAAGTATGCTCACCAATTTAGTCGAATTCTTTCCGCGCCTCTAGCTCCTTACGAGTGCAAAATGGACCCCCCTTTCCATACAATTTTTTGCTTGTATGGGTTCCCACTATCTCCTCCTTCTTTTTTTTTGATCCATTGAGTATGGAACACCCTGTAGAAGTATGTAACGCTTTGCTTTGGGAGTGAACATATTAGGCAACACATTACCTTTTCGATTACCTCTCCATGGAAATTTGTTCAATTTACTTTGCATTCCTATTTCATCGATGAAAAAATGCATTACTTTGGTAATGCACTTCCTAAATAACTGCTGGGCTTCGGCTTACGTTCATGAATTTCAACCTGCAAGTGGGGAACACTGCACGTACAGTGGTATTGTTTCAAGAAAAGCGATTTGAATCGTTGCCACACTTTCGACCAAAATATGCAGTACTATCTTTAAAGCTTATAAGGATATTTTAAACTGAATCCTGCTTATGTAGTTTTCCTCTTTTGTGAGTTTATTCCACCAAAGAAATTATGTTTTCCACTCGTCCATCCTTGCTTGAACGGAAATATGATATTGCCTTTGGACATTTTGTTGAATGATCCTTGAATATTTCAATCCATTCGCCTATGGCACCAACTCATCGCAATACCTCAATAAAATCCTCATCAATATCATTGAATATAGCAACTAATTGAGTGAACTTAATTGGCCTTATCGATTATATTGGAGCAAACAGCCTGCAATCTGCATTTTAAACAAACTTTTTCACCTTCTTTTTTATGTACAAAGAATAGATATATATGCATATATAAATATATATATATATAAAATCAGACCATATTCTCTTCAATGCGAGTACATACCATTCTGTGGTCCTGCATAGGCTATAATCAGAGCGGTCAGCAGTAGGGAGCCCAGTACTATGCCAGCGACGAGAAGCGCCCTTCGCTGCGAGCAAACAGCAACGCCGCCATTACGCGTCAGCCGTCCACCGCTCGATTCGCCACCTGGAAAAAAAAAAAAATTTAATTAAAAATATCCTCTTATTCACTTCATGTTTGCTCTCGCATTCAGAGAGTTAAAAAAATACAAAGAACAGTTTTATGGTTGCATGCTTCAGAGCCATACAGTACAATGCATATTTATTCTGGCACAACGAGTCCTCAATCGTCCGATGGATGAGAACAAAAAAAAAAGTTTGACTTTCTGACACCTGCACCTATTGAGCTTTATCCCTCACACGCTATCTCTCCATATCTCTCTTACTCGCTCAAATATTTACCTGATAAAAAAGCGCAATCATCCAAGTCCGGATCATTTGTCATTTCGATGCGCTCCCGTCGCCACACTCTCGAGCCCCTTTGACCGCCGCCGACGACCGAAATCTTAACGGGGCCACTATCTCTTTGTCTTCCGGCCAATACGTTGAATTTCTAATAAAAATTTCGCGTGCGGGAAGTATTTTGAAGCGAGTTTTTTCAACTTTTCTTTTTATGGATATTTAATTTCTGTTGATTTTTCTTTTCGAATGATTTTTCTCGATTTTTCTCGATTGCTGAAAGGGTTTTTTGCTGTGTTACACTAGTTTAAAAATAATTATTTTTTATATGCTCAGGAGATTTAATGCACTTTTCTCATGAACTTTGTGGCTTTCTTAACACGAATATAATATTTAAAATCTTTTTAAGTATACTTATTATCAGGGCTCGGATTTTGTTGCATTTATAAATTTAAAGCATACCTTATGGAGTAAAAATTTTGTTCAACTCACATAAAGTTAAGATTCAAATAGATTTTTAACTTCAATATGAATTTTTTAGAAGTTTGAAAAGCGGTTTGAAGTTCATCTTCGGTTAACTTATTCGCAAAATGTTGGGAAGAAAAATTTTTGCCCCATAAAGTATGCTTTAAATTAATAAATGCGTATACATCCGTGCCCTGCTTATTATATAATATATACTTATTAGAGCGGGTCAAAATTTTTTCATCGAAAGGGAGTATATCAAAATCGTAATCTACGGAAAATTCTAAGCAACTTTACCGAAGAAACTATAGGTCTAAAACCAAAACTGACCTCCCGCTTTTCGATCCAAAGTTTTTCTTAAGGGGGTCTTCTCATTGAAAACCCGTTTTTTAGACCCTTTTTAAAAAAATTCTTATTTGAAAACGAAAAGAATAATTGAAAACTTTTTTTATTTATTGTATTACAAAAGGTTCAAAGATGGCTGTTCAAAAAGTAATGAGACTTCAAAGTTTGTGGTGAAAAAAAAGGTGCCGTCACGGCGGCCACGATTCCGGGTCTCCGGAGCGTCCGAAATGAAAAAAAAAAAACGGGGTTATAATCAGTATAGATGTAATTCTCGGGTGAGCCTCAAGCTTAATTTTGTGATTTTTTTTGACAAAATGGCGGCCATTCAAAAAAAATTTCAATTTCGGGCTTTTTTTTTATGTAGTTTAGTGTAAAAAAAAAAATAGTAAAAATTTTTAAAAATTATGGTCGAGGTACACCCGAGAATGGTGACAATTCTGCGTCGATTCCACTTTGTTTCATGAAAATCGGTTCAGTTGAACTGGAGATATCATGGCCGCCAGTTCGAAAAACGTGGTTTCGAGATAAACGCGTTTAAAGTTTGAAGCAACGCAAAAATTACTCGTTTTAGCGCAGATCTTGCTCGACAAAGAAGGCTATATCCTCTAAACTATTTCGAATTTCAAAAAATCCTTTTAGGGGCATATTCACAACTACCCAAGCTATAAATAAATGCAAAAAAAAAGTCGAAAAAAAAAGTTGCTCAATGAGAAGACCCCCTTAAGAATTTGAATGTAGTGGGTATACATATTCAAAATTCGAAATATTTTGAAGTAGAAATATTTGAATTGGGAAAAAAATTAAGCATATTATTAGGCTATTTTTTTTTTTTAAAGGCAATTTCAATACATTTATTTAGATTGTGAATATCACAGATTAGTCTGCAAATCTATTTTGCTGTCCCTTCTCGAGAAGATTTCGACAATGCATCATCCGATTTAAACTAATTATCCCTATAATAAAAGAAAATTAAGTCCTCTAAGACCTTTTTTACCTGAGAATAAAATCGGTTGAGAGAATGCGAACCTGAAGACCTTTACACCTTAAAAAACATATTTTTAGAGAAAGTTATTTATATATTTTCTTTCATCGCCATTAAAAGGTCAAACGGAAAAATTTATTTTTGCATTTTTTATTTAAAGTCGGTTCCTTGCTTATCATAATGAGGCATTAATTTTAAAAATCTATTGATAAATGGCGAAGTTATAATTTTATAAGTGAGGGAGGATAACACTGCACAACAAAATCGAACTTTTTGCGTGCCTTTGACTTGAAACCAATTTTTTTTTGTAGTATTTGTTTCGCTGAATCTCAATATATGCGTAAAATTTGAAAGTTAGCTCGCGTTTTTTAAATATCCGCTAAGAAAGGTTTTGCGAATTTTTGTCAATGTTTTTTAGTCGTAGCCCCATTATCGTTCGACCGTTTCAAAAAAACTTTAATTTATATGAAAGAAGAGTAAAAATACAACATATTCTTCATACATATGGATGAAATCGGTTCAACAGTTTAGGCGCTATAGGTCGATAAAGGCGAGAATTTTATGAAATTTTTAACAATTTTGTACAAAAACTTGATTTCAAACCCATATAATTTCCGAAAAAGGTCCGGTATTTAAGTTCAGGCTATCTTACGTAAAAGAGTGGATTTCTAAGAGCATTTCAAGATCAAGAAAAAAAAAATCCGATGAATGGTTCATATTTTAATTGGGTTTTTAGAAAAAATGAGACGACTTTTTTTACGCCGGAAAATATGCCACAATTTTTTTATTTCTGTCTTTAAGTTATATTAATATATAAATAAAATATGTGGCATATTTTCCGGCGTAAAAAAAGTCGTCTCATTTTTTCTAAAAACCCAATTAAAATATGAACCATTCATCGGATTTTTTTTTTCTTGATCTTGAAATGCTCTTAGAAATCCACTCTTTTACGTAAGATAGCCTGAACTTAAATACCGGACCTTTTTCGGAAATTATATGGGTTTGAAATCAAGTTTTTGTACAAAATTGTTAAAAATTTCATAAAATTCTCGCCTTTATCGACCTATAGCGCCTAAACTGTTGAACCGATTTCATCCATATGTATGAAGAATATGTTGTATTTTTACTCTTCTTTCATATAAATTAAAGTTTTTTTGAAACGGTCGAACGATAATGGGGCTACGACTAAAAAACATTGACAAAATTTCGCAAAACCTTTCTTAGCGGATATTTAAAAAACGCGAGCTAACTTTCAAATTTTACGCATATATTGAGATTCAGCGAAACAAATACTACAAAAAAAAATTGGTTTCAAATCAAAGGCATTTTTATTGTTGAGCAGTGTAATCAAAATAAGCAATGAAAATGAAACATTTAAGCTTGAAAGTATGCAACGTTTTATTTTTTATATGACAAAGCGAATGCTAGCAGCCCTGACAGTAAATGGCACTAACATATTTGTCTTAAACTCAAATTTTCTTTGAATACCCTTCGTAAAAATGGACCTCAATAGAAATTGATATTTTTAAAATAAGAAGGCGAGCACTTTTTGAAGAAAGTCTGCCCACACCATTCAGTGAGAGTTGGACTGGCTGTAGGTCTCATTAAAACTAACTACCATTTCAATTGAAAAAAATAAAAATAAACAACCAACAACATAAACTCTCAACTTTGGTGGTCTCAAAAGCATTATATGAAAAAATGAAGAGAAGAGGAAGGGTTGAATTAAAACAAGTATTCCAAGCAGCATTTATGTATTAATGTAATGCCTTCATCCGATTCCGAATTTTCTCTCCCTTCAAAGACTATTTTTTGACTTCTGTTTTTCTATAATTATGTGAATTGATTTCATGTTATTTTTCTCGTATTTTTTTCTTCACTTTATTAAATGCCGAAAGTTGAATGGTCAAAAGAAATCCTCAGCTCTGAAAGCACGTCTCCCATTTTGATTGCACTCAATGGTTTGCCTTGCTCGTTGAACCAGCGCCACTTGAGTCTTCTACCTTTGATAATCCTATTCATAATTTATGTATTTTCGGAACGCAAAAAAAAAAAAAAAACAGAAATTCCGAAAGAAAAAATATTAAAGGAGAGGTAAGAAATCCGAGTCGCATATAAAATGGGGGGTGGGGCGAAAAAATCTCGAAAAAAAATCTCGTTTTTATTTCGGTACTTTTTGCCGCGAACGTCATTCATGACGGCAGTCCCGGTTGGAACGCCAATGCACGTGTTGGTTGTTTTTTTTATTTCCGATTTAATGCTACTATTTTCAACTATAGAAATGAGTGCCCCATGCTGACAAACACACACACACACGGAGACAGTTACTCCCACACATGGAGTCAAATACAGAAATGCTGTTCCATCGGCCGGAAGGAATCATGCTGACTGTTGTTGAAATGTTGAAACAGAATAATTAAACCCAGTAGGAAATGGTTCAAATTGGTGAGGTGACAAAATTGAAATGAATTGAGAGCATAAGGCACCGGAAAAAATGTCTTTGATAATACTTTTTGTAAAAATTCGAGATTAAGTCGAGCCGGACTTGAAGAAAAATCGGCTCTTCGGGAAACGAGCAATTGAGCTTCTATATTATTTATGTATTAATTCATTTATTCCTCAATTAATTTATTCATTTATTTAATTTATTAATTTATTTATTACATATAATTTTATTATACAGGGTGTTCCATACTCAATAGATCAAAAAAAAGGAGTTCCAGACGGATCAAAAATCGTATGGCAAGGGGGGGTCGCAAATGCACCCCTGAGGAGTTACATGCAAAAAACAATATTTTGGTTTTTTCACTGGTGCTCCTCACTTACAGGCCGTAAATCCAAAATCACATATGATATGAAAAGCTTGGCGGTTTTTCGTTAACACTGCATACTACGAATTTAAATAATTCAACTCCGTTTTCTCTGGTACTACCATCTAAGCCTAAAATAGTGTAATTTTGGCTTTTAAAGTGATTTAATTCAAAAGAAATACGATCGAACCTCTTTTTTTTACTCTTTTCGAAAACTTTGAGTTTTTCTCTTCAATTTGATACCATGGTTGCTAAAGAAAAGTTTCAAAATCAATGCAAAACTAAGGTTTGAAAATAATTATTTTGTATTTTGTGACTCCCAGAAAAGTTATTTTAATCAAATTTAATGAGCACACTTTTAGGCAGCATGAGAAAAAGAAAAATCTAGGAAATTTAAAAATTTCTGAATAGTGTTTTAGTTTTACATATCCGCCTAAAAGTATGCTCACCAATTTAGTCGAATTCTTTCCGCGCCTCTAGCTCCTTACGAGTGCAAGATGAACCCCCCTTTCCATACAATTTTTTGCTTGTATGGAATCCCCCTATCACCTCATTTTTTTATGCATTGAGTATGTAACACCCTGTATATTATAGTTATTTTTCAAATGTTTTCTTTTGTGTGATAAAATCTGAGACCTCTGAAAGTTATCTTCTCAAGCTTTAATGCACAAACGATTTCCCTCATTTCCATGGAAAACGATTGATAGAAGCTTCACTGTATATCAGTTACGTTAGCCTCACTCAGACTAATCTCCGTAGTACGAATACAAGCCGCATCTCTCGATTGGGAAGCTTCGTCTGCGTTTAATCCGCGTACCTACAACGTGATGGCCGCCACCCCACTCGCTCTCGCTCTCGCTTTGGCATTTAAGAACTCCCTTGCGTGCTTTCGTTTATGTGTGAGTGTTCAACTGTCTAGTCTGCTCTGACCCTTGGAAATGCTTATTTCCTTTTTTTTCCGCTTTTTCGCTTTTCCTTTTGGCGTTTTGTATGGCTGAATGTGTTTTGGCCGGCATCAAAGGACCGGCAAAGGCTCTCAGGCAGGCAGGCAGCACGACAGCCGTAATTTTCTTTTATTTCTCATTTTTGATTTTCCATTTCTCTGCTTTTTTTTATATTTATTTTTTTCTTTACTTTTTTTCGCATTTCCTTATTTTCAATGTCGGTTTGAATTAGGAACGTGCCATTTGTATGCGAGCGTGATGTAATGTGGCGAAGAATCTTTTGGTGAGACAGGGTGGAATTTTGCGTTAATTTTTTTTTTTTTTGTGGCGAAATTATGTCGTAAAAGGAGGACCGAAGATTCTGACTCGTCAATTTCATCTAGCACCCCATTACGATTTTGGTTTAATAAAGTTGACAATTTGACGATTTTCTGACGTATTTCGGATAGCTTCAAAGGAAAGTGAAAATTTATTGCCCGCGATTATGAAGTTCAACACTTGAAAATTTGAAATGAATGCCCAAGAATATCCAAAAACCGAAGAGTTGGGAGTTTGGAAATTATTTGTAATCGTCTGAAGAATTAGAGGACATGAAAAAATAAGTTGATCTGAGGACGAGTTCGAATGAAGATGGAATCATAGCTTGGTGGTGGGATTGTTGTTTGGGGCTTTTTTGGGCTAAGAGAGTTTTAATGATCTGTTGAAAAGCGATTCTTCCTATCCTGCACTCGTTTCTTTTTTCATAAAAAGCATAACTGAATTTTTTTAATTCCTTTAGAATTTTAATCGTTTCTAACGTGTGTCCACCCTATTTTCGTACTCATTTTAAAATCAAATTGTAAACAAACCTTCCAGCGGTTTAACTGAAAATTTGTACCGTTCGATTCTGTTTCTTACTGTCTACAAGCATTTATGAAGAAAAATGTCACTACGCTTTTGGTTAGTTGTAAAAATGCCTTCGAAGCAGGAAGACGTTCGTGCACGTGTGTACAAATTTTATTCTGCGAACGCGCGTCATGGTAAAAAATTTACTGTGCAACATTTTACAGCCGAAAATTTTCCAAGGACAACTATATATTCGATTTTAAAACGGTTTGAGAATGAAATAGGAGTGAAAAGAAATAGTTTAAAAAAACGAGTCGCTTCGAAGATGCCCGAAAGCAAAATCACAGCCTTAAAAAAGCATTTCGAAAATAGTGATAGCGTATCGGTGCGGAGTGCGGCCAGAAAATTTGGCATATCGAAAAGCTATGTGCATAAAATTTTAAAAAATAAGTCGAACATCAAATATAAGAAGAAAACAGTTATTCCAAAGCGCACAGAAGCTCAAAAGGAGGCTGCAAAACTAAAATGTGGGCGATTGATACGAAAATTCTCTGGCTGTGATTTCGTGCTAGATGATGAGTCTTATTTTACACTCACCCACTCCAAAGTAAACGGAAACGATGGATATTATACTTCTAATTCTTCTTTAACTCCCAACAACGTCAAATTTTCAACAAAGGCCAAGTTTGAAGACAAAGTTTTGGTTTGGCTGGCCATTAGCCCACAGGGAATAAGTAACGTTCTCATTCGTAAGTCTGGATTTGCAATCAACGCGGAAACTTATCTCAATCAGTGCATTAAAGCCCGTTTGGTTCCCTTTTTGACAAAATTTCATTCCGACAACAATTATGTGTTCTGGCCTGATTTAGCTAGTTCACATTACGCAAGAACCGTGCTTGAGTATCTACGTTCTCAGAATATAAAATTCGTCGAAAGAAATGATAATCCCGCAAACGTACCAGAAGCACGACCAATCGAAAATTTTTGGGGTATTTTGAAGTCACATGTGTATAAAAAGAACTGGAAAGCAAAAAACGTACAGCAACTTATAACTCGCATTAAGTATTGTTTGAAAAAAATGGATATTAATCTTGTACAGGACCTAGCTCGAGGAACTCAGAAGAAAATCGACCATATTCGGGGAAATGGTGTTATAGAAAGTTAATTGTTATATGTATTTTCTTTTCAATATTTCAATCATTCATCAAAATAAAATTGCGTTGATTAAACCTGAAACAACGGAAATATTGTCTTTTATTTTCAGTACGAAAATAGGGTGGACACACCTTATTTTCTTAAAAGAGGCCTTACTTAGGGCCAATACTTCCAAGCATATTTAAAAATTTTTTTAAATAAAAGCCCGCTTTTGGTTTTTACCATTTCAAATAAAAAAAAAATTTTAAAATATTTTAAATCACCTCGGCACTGTCTTTAAATATGATATCAAATTTCAGTTCGAAAAAATTTAAAGAAATAATTAAAAAAAAAAAAATTCAGTTTTGGAAATATGATAGACAGGACTAAAAGCTTTGGAGTCACAGGGCATCAATTTGGAGTCCGAAACAATCGTTAGAATGGCTCTTTAAAGAATCCGTTTTTAAAAATAACGATCTATTAAGCTGTCAAATGTATTCACAGCCCTGGAAGTTGACGGTGCTGCCGTAAATTTCGATGCTTAAAAAATTGCGATATTGAAAATGAAATTTATTTTTAAAAAATTTTAATTTTAATTTAAAAATTTTTTTTTTAATATGCTTGGTAATATTGACCCTTAGCCTTTTTTCTACTTTTTTCTTTTTTTCTCTCTTTTCTATTTTTTTTTATTTTTTTATTTTTTTTCTTTTTTCTTTTTTTTAAGTAAATCTTTTTTTAAGGATCGTTAAGTTTGATTGAAGTGGCTTTATTTACCAAATTGAATTAGACAAAAAGGGGTCCATAAAGTAAGAAAACAGGGTAATTTGGGCTTCCCATTTTATAGCCTTGAAAAAGCATTCTTAGGTTTCATTAAGTGAAACTGAGGGGATCGTCTTATTCCAAAAAATTATTTTTTTCGATTTTTATTTGAATTTTTTTATTTTTTTTTTATTTCGAATTAAACCGAATCGATTTTAATGAAACGAAGTGGATTTGACGCAGAATTGTCACGATTATGGTCTGAAGCTTAAACATAATTTTAAAATATTTTTTTACTATTTTTTTTTTACACTGAACTACAAAAAAATATATCCAAAATCGATGGGTAATTTTTCAATGGCCACCATTTTGTAAAAAAAAAATCGCAAAATTATTTTTGAGCTTAAGCCTATAATGGCATCTATACTGATTATAGCCTCGTTTTTCTTTTTCATTTCGGACATCTTGGAAATGAGAATTCGTGGCCGCCAGCACTGCACCTTGTTTTTTTTTTCAGTCTCTATTTTGACGGCCGAGAACGTTTTGAACCGCCCGCACATAAGTAAAAGCGTCTCTTTACTTATTTTTATTAAGTCTGAACACAATAAAAAGAAATTGAAAAACCTCTTTTAATTTTCTATCAGGAATTTTTTTTTTAAATGGACCAAAAACAGCCTCGCAAAGGAGACAGCCCCCTTAAGTATGACAAATTCCCTATGTGCATCAAGTTAGCTTGATTTTTTTGAAATTTCCCGAAAAAAAATAATTGTGCTGCAATGTGCCCAGTTTGTGCTATCATGTGCCGTTTCGAAAAAAAAAAATTCCTCATAAGAATGGAAAAAAATTTTTCGGGAAATTCGAAAAAGTGCAAGCTAACTTGACACGAAAAAAGGACCTCCTCATAAAAATGGCATCCCTTGAGGAATTTTTTTTTTTCGAAACGGCACATGATAGCACAAACTCGGCACATTGCAGCACAATATTTTTTTTTTGGGAAATTCGAAAAAGTGCAAGCTAACTTGACACGAAAAAAAGGACCTCCTTATAAAAATGGCATCCCTTGAGGAATTTTTTTTTTCGAAAAGGCACATGATAGCACAAACTGGGCACATTACAGCACAAAAATTTTTTCCGGGAAATTCGAAAAAGTGCAAGCTAACTTGACACGAAAAAAAAGACCTCCTCATAAAAATGGCATCCCTTGAGGAATTTTTTTTTTTCGAAACGGCACATGATAGCACAAACTGGGCACATTGCAGCACAATATTTTTTTTTGGGGAAATTCCAAAAAGTGCAAGCAACTTGATGCACATAAATTCCCTTAGAAATTCGAAATCGGGATCAAAACGTATGTCAAGACGAACTAGTTAACATTTCAAAATAAACCCTGAAACCTTTTGATCAGTGTTGATAGAAAAATTAAAAAAAGAAGCATACTATCAGGATTAAATTATGAAAGTTCCCTGCGGAAATGGCGACACTAATTGATCCTTTTACACCACACCTTAATACCAGAGACAAATGAACTACAGATGCGAGCAGTTTCCCCGAGAACGAGAGCTTTGTACATCGATGTCTTTGAAGGTGCTTCCCCACTTGATTCTTCAAGAAGTAAAAGCCCTTTACTTTCCAAGTGGGCAAGGACCTTAACCAAGGAAGATTTTTGCCTAATGAAAGTACTTAAATTCAAATCAAATGAGACGTTTTGCCCTCACTAAATAATCGAGTCGATCGCCCAATCCTCAAAAATAGAATATCCCTTATTTCGAACGCAGAGCTAACACGAATGTGTGCGTGAATTGAAAAATAAGCGCCTAAAAGAGCTCTCGGAAATCCTCAACAAGTGCAAAAAAAAAAAAATTGTAAGCCCTCAGCGGCAAATTAAATGCGCCACAAAGCAATTTCAAAAAGGCGAAAAAATAGAAATGAAAAGAGCGGAAAAGCCGCAGCAAAATGAATGCAAAGAAAACGCGAAATCCTTGCGCTAAATCCAAATTAAAAATGGTCGAAAATTATTTGAATATCATTCGTTGCTCTGTACGTAGAATCCGCCTGTTCTGAGCCAAATTAATGTCAAAGTCAACATTGATAAAAGCAACACTGTTTTCCGACCAATTCATTCTTTTTCAATTTGCTCTGATTTACTTTTTTTATACATGTATATTTTTTTTTATTTGCGGCTTTGTTTTGCGTGCACATTCGAGGTTTTGTTTACTTAAAGGGGCGCGAAGAGCGAAGAGGCTTTACATTTAAGCTGTCATATGCCATGTGTTTTGGCCGGCATCAAAGGACCGGCAAAGGCTTTCAGGCAGGCAGGCAGCACGACAGCCGTAATTTTCTTTTATTTCTCATTTTTGATTTTCCATTTCTCTGCTTTTTTTTCTTTATTTTTTTTCGCATTTCCTTATTTTCAATGTCGGTTTGAATTAGGAACGTGCCATTTGTATGCGAGCGTGATGTAATGTGGCGAAGAATCTTTTGGTGAGACAGGGTGGAATTCTGCCTTAAGATTGTAAATCTATTTTTTTTGTGGCGAAATTATGCCGTAAAAGGAGGACCAAAGATTCTGACTCGTCAATTTCATCTAGCACCCCATTACGATATTTTTTTTTTAATAAAGTTGACAATTTGACGATTTTCTGACGCATTTCGGATAGCTTCAAAGGAAAGTGAAAATTTATTGCCCGCGATTATAAAGTTCAACACTTGAAAGTATGAAATGAATGCCCAAGAATATCCGAAAACCGAAGAGTTGGGAGCCTGGAAATTATTTGTAATCGTCTGAAGAATTAGAGGACATGAAAAAATAAGTTGATCTGAGGACGAGTTCAAATGAAGATGGAATCATAGCTTGGTTGTGGGATTGTTGTTTGGAATTTATTTGGGCTAAGAGAGTTTTAATGATCTGTCGTAAAGCGATTCTCCCTATCCTGCACTCGTTTTTTTTTTTTTCATAAAAAGCATAACTGAATTTTTTTATTTCCTTTAAAAATTTAATCATTTCTATTTTCTTAAAAGAGGCCTTACTTAGGGCCAATACTACCGAGCATATTTAAACATTTTTTTAAATAAAAGCCCGCTTTTGGTTTTTACCATTCCAATTTAAAAAAAATTTTAAAATATTTTAAATCACCTCGGCACTGCGTTTAAATGTGATATCAAATTTGAGTTCGATTTTTAAAAGCCAGCTGTTTGGAAAATTTCAAAGAAATAATTTTCGAAAAAAAATGCAGTTTTGGAAATAACACAATACGATAGACAGGACTAAAAGCTTTTGAGTCAAAGGGCAGCAATTTGGAGTCCGAAATAATCGTTAGAATGGCTCTTTATAGAATCCGTTTTTAAAAATAACGATCTAATCAGCTGTCAAATGTACTCACAGCCCTGGAAGTTGACGGTGCTGCCGTATATTTCGATGCTTAAAAAATTGCGATATTGAAAATGAAATTTATTTTTAAAAAATTTTAATTTTAATTTAAAATTTTTTTTTTTAATATGCTTGGTAATATTGACCCTTAGCCTTTTTTTCTATTTTTTTCTTTTTTTTCTCTCTTTTCTATTTTTTTTATTTTTTCTTTTTTTTCTTTTTTTCTTTTTTTCTTCTTTGTTTTAAGTAAATCTCTTTTTAAGGATCGTTAAGTTTGATTGAAGTGGCTTGAACATATTTACCAAAGTGAATTA
The DNA here is from genome assembly GCA_020466095.1 of Chlorops oryzae. NCBI lineage: Eukaryota > Metazoa > Arthropoda > Insecta > Diptera > Chloropidae > Chlorops > Chlorops oryzae. The sequence continues at coordinate 5,349,663 of CM035807.1, read as the reverse complement.
GACAAAAAAGGGGTCCATAAAGTAAGAAAAAAGGGGCATTTGGGCTTCCCATTTTATAGCCTTGAAAAAGCATTCTTAGGTCTCATTAAGTACAGTTGAGGGGATCGTCTTATTCAAAAAAAATTATTTTTTCGGTTTTTATTTGAATTTATTTTTTTTATTTCGAATTAAACCGAATCGATTTTAATGAAACGAAGTGGATCTGACGCAGAGTTGTCACGATTATAGTCTGAAGCTCAAACATAGTGAAAAATATTTTTTTTACTATTTTTGTTTTACACTGAACAAAAAAAAAATATATCCAAAATCGATGGGTAATTTTTCAAAGGCCGCCATTTTGTCCAAAAAAATCGCAAAATTATTTTTGAGCTTAAGCCTATAATGGCATCTATACTGATTATAGCCTCGTTTTTCTTTTTAATTTCGGACATCTTGGAAATGAGAATTCGTGGCCGCCAGCACTGCACCTTGTTTTTTTTTAGTCTCTATTTTTACGGCCGAGAACTTTTTGAACCGCCCTCACATAAGTAAAAGTGTTTCTTTACTAATTTTCATTAAGTCTGAACACAATAAAAAGAAATTGAAAAACCTCTTTTAATTTTCTATCAGAATTTTTTTTTAAATGGACCAAAAACAGCCTCGCAAAGGAGACAGCCCCCTTAAGTATGACAAATTCCCTATGTGCATCAAGTTAGCTTGCACTTTTTGGAATTTCCCGAAAAAAAATAATTGTGCTGCAATGTGCCCAGTTTGTGCTATCATGTGCCGTTTCGAAAAAAAAAATTCCTCATAAGAATGGAAACATTTTTTTCGAGAAATTCGAAAAAGTCCAAGCTAACTTGACACGAAAAAGGACCTCCTCATAAAAATGGCATCCCTTGAGGAATTTTTTTTTTCGAAACGGCACATAATAGCACAAACTGGGCACATTGCAGCACAATATTTTTTTCGGGAAATTCGAAAAAGTGCAAGCTAACTTGACACGAAAAAAGGACCTCCTCATAAAAATGGCATCCCTTGAGGAATTTTTTTTTTCGAAACGGCACATGATAGCACAAACTGGGCACATTGCAGCACAATAATTTTTTCTCGGGAAATTCCAAAAAGTGCAAGCTAACTTGATGCACATAAATTCCCTTAGAAATTCGAAATCGGGATCGAAACTTATGTCAAGACGAACTAGTTAACATTTCAAAATGAAACCTGAAACCTTTTGATCAGTGTTGATAGAAAAATTAAAATTAGAAGCATACTATCAGGATTAAATTATGAAAGTTCCCTGCGGAAATGGCAACACTAATTGATCCTTTTACACCACTCCTTAATACCAGAGACAAATGAACTAAAGATGCGAGCAGTTTCCCCGAGAACGAGAGCTTTGTACATCGATATCTTTGAAGGTGCTTCCCCACTTGATTCTTCAAGAAGTAAAAGTCCCTTTACTTTCCAAGTGGGCAAGGACCATAACCAAGTAAATTATCGAATCGATCGCCCAATCCTCAAAAAAGAATATCCCTTATTTCGAACGCAGAGCTAACACGAATGTGTGCGTGAATTGAAAAATAAGCGCCTAAAAGAGCTCTCGGAAATCCTCAACAAGTGCAAAAAAAAAAAAATTTAAGCCCTCAGCGGCAAATTAAAAGCGCCACAAAGCAATTACAAAAAGGCGAAAAATTAGAAATGGAAAGAGCAATGAATGCGAAGAAAACGCGAAATCCTTGCGCTAAATCCAAATTTAAAATGGTCGAAAATTATTTGAATAACATTCGTAGAATCCGCCTGTTCTGAGCCAAATTAATGTCAAAGTCAACACTGATAATAGCAACACTGCTTTCCGACCAATTCATTCCTTTTCAATTTGCTCTGATTTACTTTTTTTATACATACATGTATATTTTTTTTATTTGCGGCTTTGTTTTGCGTGCACATTCGAGGTTTTGTTTACTTAAAGGGGCGCGAAGAGCAAAGAGGCTTTACATTTAAGCTGTCATATGCCATATGATTTCTTTAAAGAGCGATGTACACATGGACGAACGTACAAAAGAACTTCCCAAAACAGGCAGAGAGACAGAGATATACCTATACGGAGAGCGAAGGAGAAGGAGGTGAGTTGGAATGGAACAACTTCCCAAATATAAACATTTGCGCTTAGCTGGAAGAAGGAAATTCTCTTTAAAAAGAGACGCTCACACTCAAGAGAATACAGAATTGAATAAGAATGGAAAGTGAGAGGGAGAATTTTTGTGAAAATGGGGAAGCAGTCGTTTTGAATGTCTTTTGTTGCATACTTTTGTGCCGACCATTGAGTGGCGGTCTTCGAAACAAATGTTCGATTTTTTTCTAAAACAAATAAAGCTGGTTATCTTTGCTTGAAAAAAAATCAACAAAAAAATATAAAAAGAGCTCGAATTTTGTTGACTTTATTAATTTAAAGCATACTTTATGGGGCAAAATTTTTTTTCTCTTGCGAAGTTTGACTTCAAACCGCTTTTCTAACTTCAAAAAAATTCATATTCAAGTTAAAAATCGATTTGAATCTTCAATTTATGTGAGTTGAACAAAATTTGTGCTCCATAAAGTATGCTTTAAATTTTTAAAATTCAACAAAATCCGTGCCCTAACAATAACAATCTCCTAAAGCTTTAATTTATACAAAATGGCTAAAGTCCACACCGGATATGAGGACTTTTCGCTTCAAAAATTGACAACTTTGGCCACTTCTATTCTTCTTTGAACTGAATTAAATTCGATAACGACATTCCTTGATTAGAAGACCGAAATGGCACCCATTTCTGATGGTGATTGTATCCGAAACGACACGGTATACAGCGGCTAGAAAAACCGTTGCATACTTCAAGGGTTTCTAAATGTATTTCGCCTAATTAAGCGGTAATTGAATGCCACCACCTTTAGTTTGAAAAAGGTCTACTTACTTGTAGCGAAAAATCATAAACACACATGCACGCAAGCTCACAAGAACGGACACACACACACACAGATGCAAACATTCCACTTTCGTATGTATGTCAATAGTGCGCTTTCCAGTGACTGAAATCGCCTTTTTTCGCAATGAGTTTCTTCATTTCAGTTTCATTTCCCTTGGTTTTTCTTTTTTTATAGCTCTGGCGAACTAAAGTTCGTGACTTTTTCTCGATAAAATTTTCTATTTTTTGCCGTGTAATGGCTTTTGCTTCTAATTGAATGGGCCTTTGGCCTTTCGAAGAGGAAAAAACACGAACAAAAAAAGGTCAGAACTCCTTTAATAAATCCCTACAGGAAGTTAGTACGCCAAGGTAGCGATTTGAAGCTACTTATTAATGCCATTGAATGTATTTAGCGGCTGCGATAACATTTCGAACTCCAACAACAATGACAAGAACAACAAAAACAATAACAGCGAAGCCCAAATGGCATAGCAATAGCAACAATTTGAACTGGAAATGCACAGAAATGTTGGAAAAACAATTTTTTTTTTTTTATACTAATTTCCCGGAAGAGGATATTTTCACTTAGAAATTCGATAAGTCAGTTTAATTTATTTTTATTTCGATTTAATTGTGTGAATTTGATGTGTTTTTTCTTGGATTTTTTTCCTCCTTTTATTGAGACGTCCGATTACCTAAATTAAGAACACGTTAAGACGGAATTTTCCAACTATTATTTTGTAGATTTTTTCACAAAAAATATTGCATTTCACTTTCAAGCAAATAGATTTCTTTTCTGTAGTTTTTCTATTTTTATGGATTAAAATTCATTGAATTTTTCCCCCATTGAATTCTCACACGTTCAACCGAAATAAAACCGAAATCGACTTTCACTTCGCGTCTTTTTATCGTATGCTGTGCTCTCTTTAACACAGACTTTTCCCAACTGGATGCTGCTCGAATTGTAACAACCGAATTTTTCTTCAATTCTTCCATCGATGAAGCGAAATCTCAAAATCACCATCCGTCGCTACCGTTGCTCTAGCGAATCAAACATTATGGCAATACTACACACCCACACTCTCTTAAATTTCGATGTTTTCCAACTGCGTGTTCTTCAAAATAAGGAAAAGGAAATTTTCACCGCATTTTCACGAAACACGCGCTAGCGCATGCGATTCGCTCAACGATAAATTCGCATCTGTTGTGTGAAAGTTTTGATTAAAGTAGCATACTTTACGGGGAGACTGTCTCTTTCGTTTATTGTACCTCTACTTGTGCACGCTCATTCTGCTTTTTTTTTGTTGTTGCTGTTATTGTTGTTCTTTTCATAATTCTTCGCGAGAAAAGCGAAATTCAAGAACTCACACCATGCAACGCAACTCACCAAACTGTACGCTCATTTCGTGTACACGAACACGCATGCATGCGTTCCACTCCATCATGGAGACAAAAACACACACACATTCACATATGTAAGTGTATATGTATACAAGATTTTCCTTCTCTGCAGTAATGAAGAGGTAAGTTTACTAAATGCTAGTGCACCTGGATTCCACGAAGGGTGACAAGTCGAAATTTAAAGCATTTCATTTATTAAATTCGACGAGACTGAGTCCGACTCTGAGTTAAAAAAAAAGGATTTGATTGAAATGCAATTGAAAGGATATCTTAAGGGAGATATAGTAAGCAATCGACCACAAGTGAACTACTCTCGGAGTAGTGCAGAATGGACATATAGGAAGCAATCGCCTACAAGTGAGCTACTCTCGGAGTAGTGAAATGTGGGTGTTAGGAGATAGAAAGTCTTCAGTGACAGCTTATTGTACCAGGAGATGACCAGATAGACCAGATAGACCAGATAGACCAGATAGACCAGATAGACCAGATAGACCAGATAGACCAGATAGACCAGATAGACCAGATAGACCAGATAGACCAGATAGACCAGATAGACCAGATAGACCAGATAGACCAGATAGACCAGATAGACCAGATAGACCAGATAGACCAGATAGACCAGATAGACCAAATAGACCAAATAGACCAGATAGACCAGATAGACCAGATAGACCAGATAGACCAGATAGACCAGATAGACCAGATAGACCAGATAGACCAGATAGACCAGATAGACCAGATAGACCAGATAGACCAGATAGACCAGATAGACCAAATAGACCAGATAGACCAGATAGACCAGATAGACCAGATAGACCAGATAGACCAGATAGACCAGATAGACCAGATAGACCAGATAGACCAGATAGACCAGATAGACCAGATAGACCAGATAGACCAGATAGACCAGATAGACCAGATAGACCAGATAGACCAGATAGACCAGATAGACCAGATAGACCAGATAGACCAGATAGACCAGATAGACCAGATAGACCAGATAGACCAGATAGACCAGATAGACCAGATAGACCAGATAGACCAGATAGACCAGATAGACCAGATAGACCAGATAGACCAGATAGACCAGAAGACCAGATAGACCAGATAGACCAGATAGACCAGATGACAGAAGCCAATAGACAGATAGACCAGATGACCAGATAGCCAGATAGACCAGATAGACCAGATAGACCAGATAGACCAGATAGACCAGATAGACCAGATCGGCCAGATCGGCCAGATAGACCAGATAGACCAGATAGACCAGATAGACCAGATAGACCAAATAGACCAAATAGACCAAATAGACCAATAGACCAAATAGACTAGATAGACCAGATCGGCCAGATAAACTAAGCGCAAAAAAGTAGGCAATTGGTTAGGCCTTTAAAAACTGTTTATAGAGAGGAATCGAAGAAGCTAAATAAGGTGGATCGGGGTCTATGACGACTGTAAAGCCAAAGAATAAAAAGAAGTAGGCAGCATGCTTTGCGACTAGACGCGGAGTGGTTACAGAGCAGTCAGAATTACGACTGGGTCGTCATTAAATGAATTCTCAACGAGGGTTTTAGTTTGCTTTATAAGTTTTTTAACAAGTTGTTCCTCTGATTTTGGCTCTTTTTATGTGCGTTATTCACTTTTGCCATTTCCTTTCATTACACCACATTCGTAACATTCTGCAATGTCGTCGCCATCGCCATCGGAATATATGTATATTTTACTTTTATTATCGTCGTTACGCATTGTTTAATATTAAATTTTGAAGATATCATGTCATAAAAAGATGAGAATTTCCCACTCGTGGCTATGGCTTCAGTGCACGTGTATGTGAACGTGTTGGGGTAAAAAGATGACTGCGGATTTGGCATTGGGATTCCTATTAACGCCAAATGCAGACGCGGCTTATTCCACTTAAATTGCTTTTTTTTTCGGGGGTTGTTTGCTCCATTATTTCCCTTTTGCCGATGCTTTTCGGCCGTTTTACTTGTTTAGGATTTTCACTAGATTTTGTTCGCTTGAGTGTGTTGACGTTGAATTTGATTTTAAAGGGAATCCCTTTTTATTTTTGAATGATGTTTGGGAAAATTTTGGACTTTCGAGTATTTACTTTACTATAGAAATGGTGCAGAATTACAGTGGGGAAAATTATGATTTTTCATTGTTAAATTTTAAGCCTTGATTTCGTTTGTTAGTGTGAGCCTGGCTCTCATTGGGGCTTTGAAAGTCATACCTTATCACTAATACCTGCTTTAAACGAGTCCTTTTGTACTCAATTTCAGAGCAGTCTATCTGTTTTTTTAAAGTCTGGAAGATGTAATACTTTCCTTCCTCAACTTTGAGTTTTTCTCTTCAATTTGATACCATGGCTGATAAAAAAAAAATTTCACAATCAATGCAAAACTAAGGTTTGAAAATAATAATTTTGTATTTTTGACTCCCAGAAAAGTTTTTTAAATCAAATTTACTGAGCACACTTTTAGGCAGCATGAGAAAAAGAAAAATCTAGGAAATTTAAAAATTTCTGAAAAAATTTCTAAATTTAAATTTTCTAAAATTTAGTTTTACATATCCGCCTAAAAGTATGCTCACCAAATTAGTCGAATTCTTTCCGCGCCTCTAGCTCCTTACGAGTGCAAGATGGACCCCCCTTTCCATAAAAATATTTGTCCGTCTGGAAGTCCCCTATCACTTCCTTCAGTTTGACACACTCAGCTTGGGATACCCTGTATAAGTTCAGCCCAAAGTTATGCATTGAAATATTCCAAAAAAAAAATTATATAATTTGTGGCTTTTCCAACAGAGCGCCGAGAAGGTTCGCATAGTAACTCTAACTGAACAGATTACTCCTTATAGACAAAGCATTGAGAATGATTTTTTGCATACTTTTGGGTGATAAATTGAAATAATTTCTGTTGCCCATTTCGTTGAAAACGTGTTGTCATTTTGTTTGATCGTGCATGGTTCTTCTCTATAATAGATCAAGAATTTTTTGATTGAAAGCATCAGAGAGTCACTGATAAATAGACCAGCAGGAAATAATTATATTGATCACCTTAAGGTATGCATATGAATATTAAAAAAAAAAAAATTTACATCAGTTGAAGGCTTTATCAACGTTCCTAGGTAGTTGCTTATATCCGAAATTCCTTGCTTAAGATATATAAAAAAACATATTTTTCAAGTGTGAACCGAATTTTTAGAATCGAAAAAATTCTTAATATTTATGGGCATACTTTTGGGTGCCGAATTGAAATAATTTCTGTTATTCTACAAATACGGTTCATTTTTGGTGAATCATTACTTCCATTAAAACGACATCCTTGACTTATCACCAGGGCTCGGTTTTTGTTGCATTTATAAATTGAAAGCATACTTTATGGAGCAAAAATTTTCTTTACCAACATTTTGCGAATAATTTTTAGCGAAGTTGGACTTCAAATCGCTTTTCTAACTTCAAAAAATTCCATATTGAAGTTAAAAATCGATTTTAATCTTAACTTTATGTGATTTGAACAAAACTTTTACTCCATAAAGTATGCTTTAAATATATAAAAGCAACAAATTCCGAGCCCAGCTTATGACTAGAGCGTGTATTTTTAAGCATTTATAAATTTGAAGCATACTTTGTGGGGGGGATATTTTTTTTCTTATCACCATTTTGGAAATAAGTAGCGAATTTGAACTTCAAGGGGATTTCATAGCTTTGAAAAAGTCTTAAATAGGCTAAAAATCTATTTGAATCTTAACTTTATGTAAATTTAACAAATTTTTTGCCCCATAAAGTACGCTTCAATTTTATAAATGCTTAAAAATACACGCTCTACTTATGACTATAAAGTTTCAAATAATTTAATTGAATTTTTTCGAAACTAAGTTTTAAAGAAAATCTCCCACTGTGCATATCAACCGAGCGACAATAAACAGCCGGCCGAATGCTCTGAGTTAATTTTATTATGTATTCTCCTAAAGAGATTTGTTTAAAACGTTCGAGCGAACGGACAGAAGCACAAAAGATAAAAGAGAAAAGCAGCATTTTCAACCATCGAAATACCACAGGACGACAACAAACCCCCTCGTCGAAGCGAAGCCGGTACACGGCTGAGGAGAGTTGAACGCAATGGCCAACAAAGGGGAAAATCCATCGATTTGGGAATGGAAATGAAAATGGAAACGGCAATGGAAGAGATGAAGCAAAACAAAACACAAAAGGGCTCTAAATGGGTGGACTAACTTCTCAAAAAGAAAATTTATGAACAAAAAAAAAAAAAATTAATAAATAAAGGGACCGAAAAAAAAAGACAAAATGAAACGGCGCAGAAGTAAATAAAAGGGAAAATGCAAAAAAGTTTGTAAACAAAACAACACTTCACATTTCTGAGAAGTGTGCTTATGGGCGCTGATGAAATCTGATGGACACCGTGGTTGCCACATACGACAATGAAAGACGTTGCAGCTTTCAGGGGGGAATGGTCAATTGGATTTTGTGTTATAAACAACAACAAAAAAACGGAAATGCTGACAAGCTGGTGAGGCGTTATTCCTGTTTTTTTTTTTTGCTTTAATTTTTTATTTACATAAATTTCCGGATTGAGGGAAGTGAGAAAACGCAGTTGATTGCTTTGTCTGCCCGATGAGACGCATCAAGAATCGGAATCGAGTAACTTTGGCCATTATTTTTCTATTATTCTGCTAGACGCATAGACGCTCGACAGGAAGTGCTGCGCCATGGGCGAAAAATTCATGTTACTGCAAACCACAGAAAAGACCACTTTCGACTAACAGCAAGTCTAAGTCTGCGTTCGGCGTTCCTGGATTCTCCTTCGTTCGTTCGTTCGTTGCATTTCCTTCGACAAAGTCGTTGAATGAAAATGAATCGAGAACATAACATAAGGCCAAAGGCAAAAGCCATTGTGCCGTGGCTGCTGCCTGCCGGCTGCTGTGTTGTAATCGAGGTTTTGTTAGTTTTTCCAAGGAAATCAGGCAGACACATCCGCACTATGGCATCCCCATTAAGGGCGACGCTCGCACCCCCTGCACAATCACCCAAAAAATTCATCCCCTTGCTGGCTTCCGCTACGGTTGCAAGCTCAGCCATCAAAATATATGTGTGCAACTCAACGGATAATTATGCTTCAGATAATAGATAAAGCAAAGCTACTTGTCGTGGCAAGTGCTAGTGCGAATCGATGAAATTAATCTCACAACGACGACGATGATGATGATGATGATGGTGATGATGAAGCAAGCGATGATGACGTTTTTGGTGTGAATGCTGTTGTTGTTTGTTGTTCGTTGTAACTGTCGATAGCAAAATTGCGATTGAGAGCATCTACTGTGGCATGTAGGTCCTTCGTCTGCCAATAAATGCGTCAGGGTGTTTGTTTAGGAAATTGACTGTTGTGTTTCGTCAATGTTCCCATCAAAAAGGATTTATCATACTCTTAACACGTTCTCTGGAGCGTTCATTTTATGCAGTTTGTTGTCGTTTTGTTGGCACAATTAATTTATCTCTATTTTGTTTTTTCTTTTCTTCTTTTTTGAAACATTCATGCATGCTCCATTGGGATCAATAGTTTCTTCGGCTTGTTTGTTTGCTTGTAAGCCAATTTTCGTGCAATTTTCAGCTTACGAAGGCTATTGCAAGGCAATATTTTAGTAATCAACACGAAAATGTGTGCACTCTTGAGATAAAAGTTATTCGATATTTTCGACAGTAGTGCTTTCAACGCAATGCAAAAGGGGGAGAGTCTTCAGAAAGTAGTTTTTTTTTCAGTATTTTACGCTGGGTACATTTTGAAGGCATAATGATCAGGATTTCAATTGATATGTAAGCCCTGAGGTATACATGTAAGTTAAGGTGGATCGTTTTGTTCGACAAAAAAAAAAAAAAAAAATTCCTAGTGAAGTAAGATTCTACATTTTTGAGAAAGGATAACCAGGGAACCATAACCGAATTTTTTTCTTCCGGTTTTTAAAAGTAGGTCCATCTTAAATTGCCTAAAAGCATGCTACAAATTATTCAATTTTCTACCTAATCAAAAATGTTTTTAAATGGAATTTTTCTTATTTTGTTTCTTTGCATAATTTTAGGCAAGAGAAATAATAAAATTTTCTTAAATCATCACAAATTGGCTATTGTATTATTATATTATTATCAGGGCTCGGATTTTGTTGACTTTTATAAATTAAAAGCATACTTCATGGAGAAAAAATTTTGTCCAACTCACATAAACCTTAGATTCAAAGCGGTTTTTAACTTCAATATGAATTTTTTTTTTAAGTTAGAAAAGCGGTTTGCAGTTCAACTTTGCTAAAATTATTCGCAAAATGTTGGTAAGAAAAATTTTTTGCACCATAAAGTATGCTTTGAATTTGTAAAAGTCAACAAAATCCGAGCCCTGATTATTATTTATAGTTATTAAAGAAAATATGAAATTTTTTCAATGACTCGAGTTTTGAGGGACGTTGAAGTGATTGTTTCTCTGCTTTTTGAGATGTTTTCACCAACAATGATGACCAAAATAAGTCGAATATGGCATGAAAATCCTTTGTTTGCAAAAGCGGAAAATTTAAATTCACATTTGACCTATAGTTTCTTCGGCAGAATTATTAAGTATGGGCAAAGGAATAATATTCTGCTAGGGAAATTGGAGGCTACAAAATCGATCCACCTTAATGAAAGTGCTTCGAATAGAACCAATTTTGAGAATTCATTATTTTTTTGAAAGGACGCCAGATTAAATACATCTTCATTGAGCAAAGTTAAAGGGTAAGAATTTTTAAGCTATTTTTCCTTTGATTTCGGGTTGAAAATTTTAGCATTGCAGTACCAAAACGTTCCTCGGACGTGGTTAGTGTTTTGCAAAGAGTTCTCCAGTTTTGTATTTTTTTCATATTAATAAAATAAATGACATAAAATTCATTCCGACTTCGAAGCTATTGTCCAGAAATTGTAAGGATAGGTGAAAAAATAGTTAAGTTTTTGAAAGTTCTCCTATTTGTAGGACCTAGGTGGAATTTTTCCGGTCAGTTATTACTGTAGTTCATTTCTCCATATCGAAGGCTAAAACTTTTTTATAGACAGGAAAATAAAATATTAAACGGTTAACGAGATATAGCCATAAGTAAATGCCAAGGACTGCGCAACTTAACTCTCGGCCACATCGTTCAAGATGGATTTAAAGTTGACAATCTGACCAAACTCAATGCACGGTTTTCCCACATTTATTAACTATTTTAAGGGATCGCAATCAAAATTTTATTCGCACTTACACCATGCTAATTTAAAACTAATATCATCAGCAGGGCAACCAAAAATATTTAAATTGAGACCTAAAAGCATACACGTCAATATTGAAGAAAATTGAAAAGCATTTAGAAGTATTTGCCTGTGGAACTTAGATCCAGTATTTTCATGATCAGTAAAATTCAATAACATCCTTCTGAAAGTGTGTATAAATAAGTGTGTTTTGAAGAAAAACACAAAGGTCCAGCATCGGAAACATTCCAAAATATTGACATGTATATTTTTAGGGCTAAATTTAAATATTTTTGGTTGCCCTGATCATCAGGTAAATTCATGAACGCATTTTTTTTTCTTAAATATTGACATGCATACTTTAAGGGCTCAATTGAAATGTATTTATAGGTACCCTGGAAACATCATTGCAAAATAGGCTAAAAGAAATTATTGACTATCTGCACCTTAAAGTATGTATTTTTATATTGAGTAAAATTTTTTTAATGTATACATATAAACTTAGTTAGGACCTTAAGAAAATTAACACTAATCGAAAAAGCCTTGCTGAAGATGGTTATAAACAGGGCTCGGATTTTGTTGACTTTTATAAATTTGAAGCATACTTAAAGGATCAAAAATTTTTCTAACTAACATTTTACGAATAAGTTTAGCGATGTTGAAATTCAAATCACTTTTCTTACTTCAAAAAAATTTATTTTGAAGTTAAAAATCGACTTGAGTCGTAACTTTATGTGAGTTAAATAAAAATTTTACTCCTTAAAGTATGCTTTAAATTTATAAAAGTCAACAAAATCCGAGCCCTGGTTATAAATTCTCGTCCTAATTCCAAGAGCGAACGGATTTCTAATGTCAAAAAAATTTTAATATTAATATGCATACCTTTAGGCGTTGATTGCGATTTGATGAAGTCTCAAAGTTGTAAAACAAAATCAACCTCGACGTGAAGAAAAACCTTGATTAGAGCTCTCCTAAACCATCCTCCTCCGGAACGCAATTGCTCCTAGAACGGGGGAAAGGTGGACGAAGCCTTACAAGGAAAAAGTGTACTTTTCGGGATCTCAAAATTTATCTTTCTTGATTACTAAATGCTCCTTAAGAGTCTGTTTGGGTTCCCTTTCAGTTATGAATTTAAGAAAAACGGCTCGTTTAGTCTACCTTCATGCTCCAAGGTGGTGTTTTTTGAGGCCTTGGAAAAATCACTACTTCCTTTAGCACTTCTATTCGGAGCACTCGGAAAAACTTCGTCAGATTGCTTTAAAAGCAATCCTTTTACACTCTTTTTCGGAGCACTCCGAAAATGGTTTGCTGGGTTATGTTGTGAGACTCTTTCTTAATTTAAAATTTAAATTTTAAATATATACAAATACCTTTAGGTGTCTTTTTTTGTTGGCACCCCTCGGCAAAAAAATTATGAAAATAGAAAAAAAGGGGAGCTCGACAATCAAGGACGCCTTGTCGAACCCGAAGCTGCCTCTTCGGAAATCAAAAATGTCACCAAAAAAAAAATCCTTTCCTCTATTTTCAGTGGAGTATCTCCGACTATAAGGTGTCCCTATCAAAACCTCGGGATACGGAAGTGTAATGTTTTTCTGTATTTAGCGGGACACAGTGGAAGTTCGTTGATCTTCAACCGATTCTCTCCTTCCTCTACCAGGCTGTGCAAAACCGTTCATCAATCATTTATCCTTAAAATTCCATATTCATTTTGAAAATACGTTCCTTCATTGTTTTCAAATACCTAGAGGCACATTAGCTTTTCAATAGCGAAGTTAAAATAGAAAATAGTTTCCAGACGCTTTTAAATTTCTGCCCACTTTATTTTTGCTAAGGGAAACCCTTTTTTCTCATCCTGAGGCTCAAACTTTGTTCGCCACAGCCTCGTATGAATTTTGCCATTGGCAATCAATTAATAAATTCCAATTGTTCACCTGAGCCAACTTGCCCCTACGGCTCTGCCCAAAGGTCGTCTCGGTAGAAGTAAAAGTGTATGCACTTGAATTTTGCACGCTCAATTGAAAATTGTGCAATCGAATCGCAAACGATTTTGTTAATTACCGCAAAAAATTGAAGAAAAAAAAAAACATTTTCACAAGTGCACTCGAGGGCTTGCTGCACACTCGATAGAGTGCCTTTAGCCAATGTACCTGCCTGCCTGCAAAGCATTCGTTACATGGCCTCATGGCCGATTAAAGCCTCTTCAGTTTCTGCTTACCTTAGCAAAACAAAAAAACAAAAAAAAAAGGAAAAAGGAAAAACATTCACTGCTGGCAACTAATTGATGGCGTAGCGGGGAAAAAGATTTAATCGTTCATTTGTAATTTTTTTTTTTTATTTTTTTTTTTGAGAAGCCAACCATTATTGAAAGGAGCTCATACTGTCACAAAAGAAATGCCTTTCAGTTCGATTTGTTCGCTCTAAGCTTTATAAATTAGAAAACGGTAAAAATATACAAGTTGCCGGGTCAATGGACGCAATAAGCTATGATGACAAATACTTTTTTCCATCTTTTCTCCTTTCTTTTTCCAGCTATTTATTTACTTTTTCACTCTTCCCTTTCCTCCGTTCTTCCCTTCATTTTCTTGCAGTGCAATATTGCCCACTCATGCCGTTGCCTGCCCTAAATAACACAGCTGCAGCAGCTCACAAGAAAAAAAAAAACGTGAAAAAAAGAGCAACAGCGAAAAAAGCAAAAATTGAAGCATAACTGAGGGCGGCGATGCGAAGTGCATTATGGAATTGAAGGTACTTTTGCAATTTAATTATGTTGATATTTTAAATGGCAAAATGCTACGACGCAATGGCAGCCAGAAAATAGGTCATGCATTGTGTGTAAACTCGCTGAGCTCATTCGCCAGTTGAATTCATTCATTTCATTCGGATGGAGTTAATAAAAAAAAAAAAGCGAAAGGTTCTTAAGCTAATTTAATTAGAGCGAGAAAAATTTGAAGGCATCAGCGCACAGAAGTCACAAAACATGGGTCACTAACGACTAAAGAAATTAACTCAATTTCGAATGTTGAAAGCTAATTTAAGGCGTTCAAATTGGTCAAATCTCGTTTAATGATTGCCTTTTGAAAATATTTCAATTCAGCACCTAAAAATATGCACATAAATATTAAGAATATTTTCGATAATAAGAAATTGTTCCGATCTTGAAAAAATATATATTATATATCCTTAGTAAGGCGTTCCGGAGGTAGGCGGATCTTCTTAACACCTCAACTTGCATCCGTTCATAAAAGCGTTAACTGCTGTAAATTGTTTTTTTTTTTATAATATTCATATGCATACCTCAAGGTGCTTGATATAATAATTTCCTGCTGCTTCAATTGTCGGTGACTCCATGAGCTTTGAATCAAAAACTTTCCTAATATATTGTATGGGAGAACAAAATACGATCAAAGAGAATGACAAGCCGTTTTCAAACAGGTGGACAACAGAGAGTTTTAAAATTAATCACCGAAAAGTATGCAAATAATAATTTAGAATATTGTCTATAATAAGCAGGGCTCGGATTTTGTAAATTTTATAAATTTATAAATTTGAAGCATACTTAAAGGAGCAAAAATTTTTCTAAATAACATTTTATGAATAATTTTAGCGAAGTTGAAATTCAAACCGCTTTTCTTACTTCAAAAAAATTTATATTGAAGTTAAAAATCGACTTGAGTCGTTACTTTATGTGAGTTAAATAAAAATTTTACTCCTTAAAGTATGCTTTAAATTTATAAAAGTTAACGAAATCCGAGCCCTGATAATAAGTACCCACCCAACATTTGGAAGACTGTTTTATGAGAAGTTTAATTTACGGGTCTTTTTCGAGTCCCCTTCATGATTAGAAAATGATTGACCACATGCACGATTAAAATAAGACTCGAAAACGACTCTCCAATATGTTTCAAAAGCGAGTCGTATTTCAATAACACAGATGAGTCTTTTTCGAGCCCTCTTGATAATTGAAAAGTGATCGATCACATGCACGATTAAAAGAAGACTCGAAATAGTAACAAATATGACTCGAAAATGATAACAAATATGACTCGAAAATGACTCGCAAATGATATCAAATATGACTCCCTAAGAAGAGTCGCGGCTAGGGTTCCAATTTCTCCCGATAAAAGTATCATTTTTGAACAGAAAACGAGCGCATATTTGATCTTTTTAATCAGAAACGCGACTCGGAAAAGACTCGCTTTTGATAAAAAATTTCGAAAAATGCTAGCTGGGATAGGGCAACAGAAAATATTTAAATTCAGCACCTAAAAGTGTGCATTTAAATATTTTGAATATTTCCGGTAGTGACAGATCTGTTCATTCTTGTAGGTTCGCCCATTTAATCACAGCTTAAGGAAGGGATTTGAAAGATGTGCGGATATCTTAAAAGTCTTAAAAAAGCTCCGTTTATAAAGGCTTAAAATTATATCAATTAGCTTTTGAATACTCTCTTGCATACCCTTAGGTGCTGAATTTATATATTTTCTGTTACCCTAATAATAAGAAATCTGTTCATTCTTGTGGAAATGTCTTTTTAAACGCATCCTGTGGAAGGCTTTTTGGAGTTGATAGTCGAATATTCTAAAATCTCTGGTTAAGGTCTTTGGAAAAGCCCTCAAATTATGTAATTATTTTTATTGAATATTTCATTGCATACCTTTAGGAGCTGAATTTATATATTTTTTGTTAATTAGTATGAAGGAAAATATTTCATCTTCAAGACTTTAATAAACCAGATGGACTACATTTTTCGAACAGGATAAAAATAATTATAGAATATTTAAGGAAATAATTTTATTGATTTTCGCTTGACACACACATAAAATTCTTGCGACCTCTCATCTGAGCTCATCTGAGCGAAAATTGTAACTTCCCTGTTGTTAATTTTTGTTGCCTACTTTCGAGCACCTTTTTAAACACTCTAAAGAATATGAAAAAATCGTTCCAGGAGCTTCCCTGCTCATGCAACATAAGCAATTAAAATGCACAAACTGGAAGCTACTTCACCTCACTGAGCTCTACAAGCTAAGCCTCTCTGCAATAAATAACAACTCAACTTGATACCAAGGCCTAAACGAATCCAGTACAGGACGAGAACGAGGCACATGTTGCAAACGAGATGCAAAGAAAAATCCTTACGTCCTACGTACAGCGAGACTCATTATGCTAGAACGACGCAGCGCGCTTCGCGTACTATTGAAAATGACTATAAAGACCGGAGGTGCAATATTCCAATGTCCCTATTGGGATAGAAAAAAACAACTTGATTTTACATCGCCCGTGCGCAAGATGGCCCTTCTGTTGAGCATGCAGCACAAACACTGATGTTGATAAGGCACATGTGGCGTCCTCGCGCAAATGCACGAAAGGAGAAAATTGCGCCTAGAATGACTTTTTGAGATGCAATCTCACTTGCAAGTGCATCACATACGCTGACTGTCATAGGCACACTACGCTCCCCTCCACATCCTCTTTCCCTTGGTGCCTAGTCACTGAAATGTTTGTAGGCTGCACGTTAAGGACTCGCATTGATTGTTTTTATTTTTACTCTTTCATTACTTGGTTTTTTTTTTGTTTTTTTCGTTTTTGCCTCCTTTGTGTTTGCCTATTTTCCAGGCTTCAACAACTTTTACTCCCGGCCGGATCCCATTCTCGCTTGCACACTTCGCGTTGTGTTGATAAGTGAAAGTAAGGCTAGAGTCGCTGAAGAGGCAGGAAAATATGTGTTTTTAGGTCAGCCTACTGAGGAATATACTTCAATAATGGAAATTGTTTGAAAAATGAAAAACGAAAGAAGAGAAAAAAAATAAAAATAAAAATAAAAAATAAATGAGGGAAAGGCTCAATTTAAATGCCAACCGACATTTGCGTTCGCATGGAAACGTTCGGTTTTGAAGCTGTCTCTCCACCAATGGTGGTGATGATGATGATGATGATGGCAACGACGACCAACTTGAAAGGAGAACGGAAAACGGACTCGAATGACTATTGTTGATGTTCTTGCTGCTCTAACTGCGGTTTGCACTGTTTGCATTCGAATTGAAAAGAAAACGGATATAGCGCAAATGGCATCATAAAAAAAAAAAAAACACAGAGCACAATGTGAATGTGAGGAAAATGGGACGAAGAAAATGGCTTTTCTCTTTATTTGAAGACAATATTTGAAAATGGAAACGTTCGGATATGAGATAACCGATTTCAATATCGAACGTATCAATGGTATTATCGCTTTCACTTGAACACCATGAAAAAAAAAAAAAAAATGCTGAAGCTAAGCAAAATCTTTAGAAAAAATTTTATTGCATACTTGCAGGGGTAATATCCTGAAATGTTATTGGTATAAAAATAGTTTAATTAAAAGAATTGTGGAGGATGAAAGCATGAACTATTTTTCCTTTCTGAGCGTTCTTCGAGCCATGCTTTGTTATTAACCCTTTACTGCATGATATATTAAATAATTGGCTTTTTTAACCCTTTTCTGCATAATATAAAAATTTTGAGGAAAAAATTATTTTCACTTTAAATGGTTTAACCTTTATTGCATGATTTATTAAAAAGTCAAAAAAAATTTCGTAGTAAATAGTTTTTTTAACCCTTTACTGCAGGTTTTGAAAAAGTAAAAATTTTTCGCCGTAAATGATTTTATTAACCCTTTACTGCATGATATATTAAATAATTGGCTTTCTTAACCCTTTTCTGCATGAAATATTAAAAAATTTGGGAAAAAATTGTTTTCACTATAAATGGTTTAACCCTTTATTGCATGATTTATTAAAAAGTCAAAAAAAATTTTCGTAGTAAATAGTAATTTAACCCTTTACTGCATGATTTTTGAAAAAGTGAAAAATATTTCGCCGTAAATGATTTTATTAACCCTTTACTGCATGATATATTAAATAATTTGTTTTTTAACCCTTTTCTGCATAAAATATTAAAAATTTTGGGGGAAAAATTGTTTTCACTATAAATGGTTTAACCCTTTATTGCATGATTTATTAGAAAGTCAAAAAAAATTTTCGTAGTAAATAGTTTTTTTAACCCTTTACTGCATGATTTTTTAAAAAGTGAAAAATTGTTTCGCCGTAAATGATTTTATTAACCCTTTACTGTGTGATTTATTAATAATTGGTTTTATTAACCCTTTTCGTCATGAATATGAAATAATTGGGGAAAAATTTTTTGCCTATAAATTGTTCTAATAATTTTCCATCAACAAATAACCTATGTTTTTTTTTTTTGTCACAACCCATGTATGGTTCGTATGAGATAGAGGGTTAACAATATTTGTAAGTAAGTATAACATTTAATTTGTACTTTATTTCGAACGATTTTCTCCGACCACAGCTCTTTGAAAAATCCTTTTACAGCCAAAAAAAAAAATTACGTACAGCATTTTTCCTCCCCTTGCCGCAGGGAAGAAAGTTTACCAGTAAAAAAAAAATGTACCGCTAAACGTCAAGAGTTTGCCCACGAATTGCCTCAAGAACTCAAGAAGCTATTAAGGGTTGAAATGCGGCTTCTTTAGAGCATCGTGTTCAATTGTCGCTGCGTTTCGTTGCAATTTCGATTTGAAATGGTTGAATTTGTAACGACAGAATGACGGAAAAATGAGAGAAAGAAAGAAGGAAACGAAATGCCGCAAAAGGGAGTTTGGTCTGGCGCCAGTTGAAGCATCATTTTAGCATCTATGAGGATTTCTTTTGTTATTATAATTAGAGACAGCCAGACACACGACGACACAAAATAAAAAATTCTTTCACGACTGCACGGATCTTTTCCTTGCGCCACGTGTGCAAATGTTTTCGCAAACTGCAGAAATTGCCATGGAGAAAAATATCCGAGTAAAAAGTAAAATGAGGAAGAAATTTGCATTGGTAAAACGACGAGCAGACAAAGAAAACGTTAGCGGCTCCCGCGAGTTGCCCGCCTGTTGCCGGAGCGTTTTCACGAATATTTTCACAAAGTGAAGCGATAAATTACACAAGTGCAATTAAGCAATTGTGTTTGAAGTGTGCTCTCGTATTTCACGAATGCCTTGGCTTTATGTGTCAAACAAGCTGTCAAGGCAGTTGGCTTCCCTAAGAGCACATTCGTTTGACTTTAATTTTTCCATTTTTTTTTCTCCTCATGTCACTGACCCAAAAGGTTTTATGGAAAGTTACGATTTTTGAAAGTGAAATTGCGTTTGTGGACATTTTGATGCTTCCATTTAACAATCTGGGATCTTTGGGGAATAAAGTTCAGATATATAGATCCAAAAATTTTCAACTTAACCCTTTACCGCACGAAGTCCATATGGTTGTTGACTAAAAAACCGCTACATAGGTACTTTTTTATGAAAAACGATACATAATTATTTTTGAAGCTTAATAATACTATTTACTGGGGGAAAAAAATTGTTGGCCCCTTATTTAATATATCATGCATTAAAGGGTTAATAAAACCAAAAAAAAATTGCCACTTATTTAATAGTTTATGCTGTAAAGGGTTAATAAAACCATTTACTGCGAAAAATGCGTTGGAATTTATTCAATATTTCACGCAGTTAAGGGTTAATCAAAACATTTACTGAGAATAAATATTTAATATACCATGCAATAAAGGTTTAATAAACCCATTTACTACGAAACAAAATTATTGCATTATTTAATATATCGAGAAGTAAAGGGTTAATAAAACCATTTTTTAATAGTTATTTAAAATTTCATGCAGTTAGGGGTCCATTCCATCAAACCATTTATTGCGGATAAAAATTTTTCCAGTTATTTAATATATCATGCAGTAAAGGGTTAATAAAACCATTTATTGCGTAAAAAAAATTTTTCCCACTTATATAATATATCATGGAGTAAAAGGTTAATAGATTTACTACAAAATAAAATTTTGTCAGTTATTTGATATATCGAGCAGTAAAGGGTTAATAAAACCATTTACTGTGCAAGACATTTATGGCCACTTATTTAATAAATCATGATGTAATGGGTTAATAAAACCACTTAGTACGAAACAAAATTTTTTGCAACTAATTTAATATACTTACCATGCAGTAAAGGGTTAAACAAATTTAAAGTAAGTTTTCATCAGAAAATATGATAGCCCACTAAAAAGGGACTCATCTCAACTTCAACCGATAAATCTGATAATCAATAATAGCCCATCTCTACTCTCAAAGTGTAGCTTAAACGATTTTATTATTTTTTTTTTTTGTTTGTTTTTTTTTCTATTAAATTGCTCCTTATTGGCATTGATTCAGATGGTAAATCGAAGTAATTCCTATCAGTATTAGTATTAATATCAGGGCATTGACTTCGTGTGCATTGTACTGTATTATCTTGAATCCCTTCTACTTAATATTCCACTCACCGAATGTTACGCCATTTTTCTGCTTCTCTTTATCTTTATCCTTTTCCATTTTTTCGCCGCCAAGCGGTTCCAATTCGATGCCATCCGTTGTTGCGACCTTGTAATCGCGCTTCGACATATTGCCGCAAAAGCCACAACATAACATTTGACCAATTTTGTTGGATGTTCGTACAGGTTGCGATGGCGAAATGAAGCTCCAAATCGATATCGTATTATTCGATTACAGTTGATAATACTGGACTGCAGACGTTTTATTGCAGTTTGTTTTTTTTTTTTTTGGATAGAGATCAATTGATTTATTTAAATGATATGGCCGCCGTAGTGGGATCTGATTGAGTTGGTCTGTGTATAGAGGTAGAAAATAGGGAAGGAAGAAGAAGTTGCAAGTTGGAAGATGCTTTCGTTGGTTTGTACAGATTGGTCCGAGGAAATATGCTGAAAAGAAGAGAAAATTTTTCATCTTTAAAATAAGTTTTTCGAAGAATTTACTCAAGTAATTATGTTTTTTAAACAAGTATGAAAATTTTTAAAAAATTCTTATAAATTAATTTAATTTTTAGTGGAGTTCTAGTATCTAACTCCGTCAAATAGCTACTAATAATAAAAACTTCAAATATATCATAACTTTTTCACCTCTTTCTACCTCTGGCCTATAGCTCAAAACCAGAAACGAATTTTATAAAACTTTTAAAAATTAAAATTAACAAAAAACTAAACTGGACAGCTCCTTTGAGCGTCCGAACGCTTCATGATACCATTTTGGAACTGCAAAGCTACAAATTTTTACCCGAAAACAACATTTTTTCGGTTCAGTTATTAAAATAGTTATTTTCTCCATGTCGAAGGCTAAAACTTTGCCATAGGCAGGAAAATAAAACATTAAACGATTGACGAGATATAGCCATAAGTAAAAACAATAAATGCGCAACTTAATTCTCAGCCACACTTTTCAAGATCGATTTAAAACTGACCTGTAGCTCACCTAGCCAAAAAAAAAATATAGAGATTTCCTGAATTTTTCAACTAATTTTAGGAACTACAGTCCAAAATAGGTATTTTTCTCTTCCCACTCTTGTTTTCCTATCAAAATCAGGATCAATTTTTCCTTATCCGTTTTCCGTTTTCATTTCCTTTTGGTAGTTTGAAACTATCATTGCTTCAGATGCCTTTTTAGGCAATTTTCTGGTCAGTAATCCTTCCGCTTATTACAGTGTAGTCTCTTCTAACCGGACCGAAGAATTTGTCCGCCTAACAGAGTTGACCGCTTAAGACGAAAGAAATAGAGAAGCAGAAATACTAGAGAATATCCCAAAATTGCTCGTTTATGAGGGCTGTCCTCTTAAGAGAATTGTCCGCAAGGAGAGAGTAAACTGTAGTCACCTACTCATGTATCTTGATATCCTAATAAGCTTAGATATTTATCGAAGCTGAAAACATTTTGTCCAACCATTTGTCACATGAGAACTCTCATTAAGTCTTCCAAAAAAGATAAATTTTTTTTTCAATCATTTCATTTCCTCACGTACCAAAAAGGTACTCATTTGCATATGGAATGCTTTCGGAATGCCATCCAAGCTATTAACTTCCAATCCCCCATCCTTACATAACTATTCGAAATGGTAACCAGGCAACCAACAAACGAATTCCTTTTTACAACCCAAATGTATGTTGGCTCACTTCAAAAAATTCCTCTGCATACATTTGTCTCGTTGCCTCTGCACCATGAAGTTGGTTGGATTTTATCAACCAAAAAGAAAGATGTTCATTTCGTTATTCGAAAATTGCCTTTGGCTCTTCAGCCACACAGACAGATAAATAACGATGATAATGATGACGATGGAGATGATGTTGATGATAATGACGATGCTCTCCAGTTTCGGGACGAGTGGATCTGCTTAGTTGTCACCTCTGGTCCAGCATTTGTTATGAATTTCTTTTGTTGTTGTCTCAGTTGTTGCTCATTTCTTTTTGTCTGTTGTTCTTTCTAATAAGAAATGCAGCAGCATTCAACATGTTGTACGGTCGTTGAACCTCCGAGCAGCAACAACGAACATAAACATCGACACACAACGGCAATGCGGCGCGTCGCGACGTTGCAACGTGTGTGTGTGTGTGTATGCAACTTTTTCAAGGAATGACTCATTTCTGCTCTCATTTTCGAATCTCCTTCAAAAAGCAAAAGAAAAAAGAAAAAAAGAAAAACAACAACAACGTCCTGGAGTAGGAGTATTTGGTCATAATGCAATGCTGCATTTAGAATCTTTTATTTGTTTTTTTTTTTTTGCAAATTTCTTATATTTTTATTTGTTGCTCTTTCTTCGGCGTCTACTTTCGTTGCGGTTAATGGCTTCTTTGTAACTCATCGTAAGTGGAGTAAGATGACATCCTTTGCCGTTGGCAAAGCAAGCGTAGGTACCAAACTATTGTTCCCAATAAAGTTTACATAGCACAATGCGGAGAAGCTTTGAATGCATTTTTATTCCTTTCACAAAGTGCCATTTCGAGTTGAAGAAAGAGCTATTTGCTTCAATTTACTTGTGTACACACACTCAAACATGAAAACACATAAGAATAGGAGTAAGCACACACACAAACACACACAGCTCAGAGGATGAGAACAACGCATTTGCACTTATCCGTGAAGCTTCGAAGGGAAAGACTTTCTTGAAACGAATTTCGAAATTTTTATTTATTTGATTTTTTTCTTTCTCTATTTTTTTTTATTTATACCGAATTTTATTTTGTGGGTCAAAGAGATAAAAATTTCACGTCAATAAAAAAAAAAATACATTGGATTATTCCATCACCTAAGGAAAAGCCCATAAAAGAAGAAAAATTTTATTTCAAATCGTTGCCAGAGTCTATCGCACACGCAATGAATTCACGATTGCACGTTGCTGGGTCAGTTTGTTCGTGCAATGTTACGTTGCTCTTTTTCCTGCAATAGATTTGAGCATGATACAAGAAAATAAGATAGCGCCACTTCAGTACCGCTACTTTGAGGCTCTCTCTGAGAGCCGAAAATTGAGTTTGTGACGTCACTGAGCGAGAAATTGTTGTTGTTTCCCATGCTATTCAAAAAAGTAATAAAAAGCCGGTTTAACATGGGAAACAACAACAACGAATCGCGATTTTGAGTTTGTGACGTTTCCTCTCTTGTTTTCTTGTATCATGGATTTGAGTTATTTTCAACTGATGATACTAGTTAGTCCACAATTACCAAAAAAGTCCATTCAGAAATATTATCATCATTAAAAATATTATCATCATCATTAATTTAATCACGGTCATTATTATTAATTGTTTGAGTAGTTCTTCCACTAATTTTTCAAGGCAATTCATTCAAGTGACTTTTTTTATACTTAGTTATCGAGGGTTACACTTAAATAGGTACTCTTATCATCCATGACTCCAGTTGTTAAGAGTTAGAAGATCTCACACATTCTCATAAATTAGTTAGCTGCCCAATACTTTTTACATGGATGTGTGCTTGGGCGGGTCATATGCACTGAAAGAAAATATTTGAAGCGTAAACTAGCAATGAAGTAGGTAATCTATCATAATGCCCTTTTCAGTTTCTTTGGTCCTTTTGTTATTTGGTCACATATTAAGCATCGAGTTTGGCAAAATTTATTTTCAGAAAAAATTAGTTTCTCCATAGCGTTTCTTTTTTATCGTGTACGCAAAAACAGAGCGTGAGCCGTTATTTCGTTTGTTGTCATAGCCAAATGAGATATTGCGGCTTTTTCGACCAGAACTCAATAATGCATGATTTGATTCGAACAAAGTTATCCCTCAAATTAAATAAAATGAACCCCTATGACAATTTTTCCACATAGTTTTAAGATTAGTCATGAAACTAAGATTTTGTAGACCTTAAAACCTTAAAACAATACAAATTTTTCATACACTGAGCGAACGGAACCATGATTTTTTTAAAAGGGCGCATTGTTATTTACAGTCCTTTTGATTTTCGAGCAGAACAAAAATTTTAAAAGAAAAATGGTTGAGTCAACAACATTTTTGGTTGATTTGAGAGGAAAATATGTTTAATTAAATTTCTTTACGTTCGGTATAATTCTCACTTGCTTTATAAAATTGGACATATGAGATCAGTGGCGTGTCTAGAGAAATACTGGTTTGATAGTGCCTATATTTTCCACAGTGGTATATTGAACAATTATAAGACATTAACCCAAAAATTTTTGGAGGGGAGCTAGAGGAAGTTTAGAGAGTTATGGACCAAAACCAAAAAAATCCGAAAAATTCATGGCCTCCGATTTTGATGAAAATTTATATATAGAATAAGCGAAAAAATTCTAAGAATTTTAGAACTAAAATTTTTTTCAAAAAAATTGGTCCTTTCTGGACCAGTTTGGAACTAGGCCCTAACTAGACTAGTTGTAATCGGTTTCTTGAAAAATTTTTGACGCCGAAATTTTTAGCATTTTTCAACCCGATGGCTATTTTTGGGGTTATGTTCAGCAGAGGGCTCTGTGGCCATATGCTTTGAACGTTGAATGAATTTGTTTTGATATTTCTTCTTTTTTGGGTTTATTTAAGAAATTTTTTTTTTATTTTAAAAATTATCTTGTCATTTCAATTATGTCCGTGGTTAGTTTAACAATTTAAATTTAAATCCATTTTTGAAAATTATCATTTCAATTCAACCTGAAATATGGTTGATTCAAAAGGAAAATCTTTATTTTTTCCAACAAGAAAAATTGTTAAAATTAAAAATATTCCTTGTTGAAGCCATTTTGCATGTTTTTCCTTTTGAATTAACCAGTTTTCTGGTTAATTTTTTTCTCTGTGTATCATCAGCATCTGAAAAAGTCCATTGCAACTAGATCAATGTTTTTTTTTTTTTTTTTTTTTTTTTTTTTTTTTTGCATTCGCAAATGCTGTAAGCCAGTGTAATTACACTAGGCAGCACTGTCATAAATGAATTAATGCAAATTATGACCTTTTTAAAACTTTACCTTCTAATTACTGCAGATTAATGTGTTGCCTGTGTGAAAAAGAGTGGAAAAAGAGGTGAATTCGGTGGATTGAAGCACGTCCTAGAATGAACTGGTATTTTTTAAATGTCATTTCCTTAGGCTGTCCAATCAAACGTACTCGCGTTAAACAACAGAAATATGAAAAAAATTTTTACTTTAAAATTAAATTCGATCCTCATCAATTTCATTTGAAGCCTCGATCAATCAGGAGCCATATAATCCAAGTTTATTCCCACATACGTTAAAATTCATATAATATTTTTTATATAAATACATAGTTACATGAGTACAAACAGCATGGATACATAGAAACTTTTAATGGTAAATGACGCTTTGAAACAAAACGAAAGAACTGAAAGCGGAAACAATAGCAGAAGCGTAAAATTTCGAACAAAAGCATTTCTTTTTTTTTTGTGCTGAAAAAGAGTCACAACTTCATGGCATTGCCGCCATTAATCGTCTCCATATTCGGGAGTTGGAGTTTTGGCTTTTTACTGCTTTTAACAAAAATGGAAAAAGTACTCCACAAGGCTGAGTGACGGGCCACTTGTGCCCCGGAATTTATTTTATGACCATCGAGGTTTGGTGTTTGTTTTTTTTTCTGTTTTTATTTTTTTTTGCTT
Source organism: Chlorops oryzae (assembly GCA_020466095.1). Lineage (NCBI taxonomy): Eukaryota > Metazoa > Arthropoda > Insecta > Diptera > Chloropidae > Chlorops > Chlorops oryzae. Next base: position 5,323,091 of record CM035807.1, on the reverse strand, counting down.
CGCATAGTTTCATTGTTTTCAAGTGTTTTTGGTTTGTTTCTCTTTTGTGAAGCATTTGCTTTTGACTTTTCTTTTTTTCCCCCCGATGGGCGGGAGCCATTGCATTATTCACTGCTCTTTGAGCTAAAAAATCTTTCATTGGGGCGACTATTGTTTAACAGCTTTAAAGAAAATAATTTCAAGGCACCACAAAATCAAACTAATTTTTATTTATCCTCGATTTTTTCCTTTGAACTTAATGAATATTTAAACAAAATTCCTTGGGAGTGAAGACGAAAGCAATTTTCCGACAAAAAAACAAAAAAAAAAATTAAATATTTATAGGCTTTCTTCGTATACATAGAGGGGCAGAAGGGAGTACAGACAGTATAAAATTCATTAATATCCAAGTCAATTAATCATATAGAGTTCAATTTATTCTCATCAAACATTAATAAATGTTCGTTGAAGGAATTTAAGTGCTTTGTAATTTACACCTAAAAATAATCTGAAGGTAATTTTCTATAACCACCATATCCTCTGAATAAAAGCACGCACTTTTTTTTATAACTATCGCCCCTATTCTGGGGTTCGACCGATAATCGATGATCGAAATTCTTCGATCATCGATTATCGAATGTCGAATTTTGTATTCTGAACATCGAAAAATCGACAGCTGTTCGAATCTTAATCGTTGCCGGTTCGACCGCCAATTAGCTGTCGATGCAGTGTCGGAAAACAAAAAATGTATCATTTCATTCAATTCCAATGGATTTGAAGCATCCCTGATACGTCTTCGTTCTCGCCGAATATCGGCAAAATCATCATCTTCATCTGAGGAATCTGTGTACCATATTTCAATTTCAGCCATTTCACTTTTCGTTTTTAAATTTGACAAATAAACACAATCAGCTGATCGGTTCAAAGAATCAGAAGCCACAATTGAGCCACTATGTTTCGATTTGTTGCCAGAGTACCGAATGAAAAAACAATCGACTCAGTCGAAGAGCTTCGATTCGACTATCGATCGAACCCTAGAATAGGGCAGTCTGTCTGGTCAAGGAAATATTTAATAATACTTAGTAATAATAATTTTCTTTAAAAGGATTTTCGTTTTCCACATTTTTTTGCCACCAATTTCTTTATCTGACAAAAAAAATTCTTTCGAATAACACTGGCTTACAAATAATTATTTTTGATTTTTTCAGGATATTTAAATGCACTTTTCTTATGGACTTTGGCTTTCTAAACACGACAACAGCATTTAAAAAATATCTTTCTAGAACCATTTTTTTTTTTTGTTGGAATTTTGGAAATTCAAAGTCGGGGTATTTGCCTCGAAAAGTTTGAAAACTCGTAAATCAAGAAGGCTTAGAAATTAATGAACGAAGTTTTTTATTGAAAACATTTACCCTTTTTCGATCTTTTCATGTTTAAGGGAAGACCCCTTGAGTCTTCTAAAATTCCTTTTAAAATTATCCCCTGCTAAAATGTATATTTTTAGCTGTACACCGAGAGAAAAAGGTAGTTACATTAACTGAAAAAGCAGGTTAAAATAACCGAGTTCACCGTTAATTGTTAGCTTATGTGTAGTAGCGGTCAATTCAACAGTACAAACACAGTCAATAAGGATATAACTACCTGATGGTTGATATAAATGTCTCGCGGTTAAATCAACTGTCACCAGCGACTGGGAAAAAAAAATTTATTTTTTGCTTTGACTTTTTTTTTACCTTCTTTTATTAATATTTTTTTTTTTTTTGTTATTAAATTATTATATTTTTTCTTTATTTATTTTTTTTTGTTTAAATCTTTTTCTCTTTAATCTCTTTAAATTTTCTCGCCTCTGCCGAGCCTTGAACCGCTGACCTCCACCACTTCGCTGGACGAACGTCTTAACCATTACGCTAAACGAACGAATTTAATTTATTGATCAAAATGCTCACTTGAGTTTATGGTTGCTCAAGTTTTTGGGAACGTGCTTAAGGAATTGTTTCACTCCCAAAATTTTTTGCTTGAAATTGAACCATTAAAAAAAAAATTAAATTAAATAAAACCCTAAAAATTTTGGAGAAAATTTTTGTCTTCCAAAACAACTACACTCTGAACAAAAAAAAAAACTGTAATTAAAAAAAAAATCCAGAAAAATTCCTACCGCCAGCAAGGATAGAAGCCCGAAGTTCACGACTGTCGAGTCACAGTTTAAAGCACTGAGCTATCGAAATCTCCGGAGGCGGTTGATCAGAATGCGAACTTATACGTCTAAGTGAACGAAAGCGAATTTGAACATAAAAAGTAACTGTTTTTCAACTGTTCATTTGACTGCCTTTTTCAGTGCATTTAACGCGGAATACAGTTTATTTGACCACTCTTACTTTAACTGTTCTAAGTAGTTGATTTAACTGTTGTTATTTCTCTCGGTGTAGAAATACTCATCCGATCTGAACAAATTATACCTCATATTAAATAAAAGGAACCACCCTCTGACACTTTTTCGAAAATAATTTTAAGATCAGTCAAGAAAATAAGAATCTACAGGCCTTCAAACCTTCAAAAATGCATCTTTTAAGAGAAAATTCCTAAAAAAAATTTTCCTTTGATCGGCAACTAAAAGGGTCCATCTCAACCAAATAAAATTTGTTTTGAATTGTCGTGCTCTCCTCGTAAAAGCAAAAAAAAAAACAAATTATTTCTTAATTAATAAAGAAAAGCTTCCATAAAAATTTTTAAATATATTTTTCATGCTTAGAAGACCAAAGTTCATAAGAAAATTTCATTTAGATTTCCGGCTAGTGAGACTTTAATATTAGGCCCAGATTTAGGGGTTGGCAAGCCCGGCAAATGCCGAAAATTTCACACAGATATGCGTAAACAGTACCCCATTAATGCCATCATGGGGCCAGCGTTTATTGCTTTTGCCCAGGGCGGAAAAAAAGTTGAATCGAACCCTGTCCAATGCGCGATTATCAAAATTGATTCAGTACAAAGAAGAGGTCCTTTTAAAAGGAAATTCTTCTGTTCGAGCTAGTTAAATTCCGGACATTATACAGGGTGTTCCATACTCAATAGATCAAAAAAAAAGAAGGTGATAGGGGAGCTCCAGACGGACCAAAAATCGTATGGCAGGGGGGGGTCGCAAATGCACCCCTGAGGAGTTACATGCAAAAAACAATATTTTGGTTTTTTCACTGGTGATCCTCACTAACAGGCCGTAAATTCAAAATCACATATGATATGAAAAGCCTGGCGGTTTTCCGTTAACACTGCATACTACGATTTTAAATAGTTCAACTCCGTTTTCTCTGGTACTACCATCTAAGCCTAAAATAGTGTAATTTTGGCTTTTAAAGTGATTTAATTCAAAAGAAATACGATCGAGCCTCTTTTTTTTACTCTTTTCGAAAACTTTGAGTTTTTCTCTTCAATTTGATACCATGGTTGCTAAAAAAAATTTCACAATCAGTGCAAAACTAAGGTTTGAAAATAATTATTTTGTATTTTTGAATCCCAGAAAACTTATTTTAATCAAATTTATTGAGCACACTTTTAGGCAGCATGAGAAAAAGAAAAATCGAAAATATTTAAAAATTTATGAATAGTGTTTTAGTTTTACATATCCGCCTAAAAGTATGCTCACCAATTTAGTCGAATTCTTTCCGGGCCTCTAGCTCCTTACGAGTGCAAGATGGACCCCCTTTTCCATACAATATTTTGTTTGTATGGGTTCCCCCTATCACCTCCTTTTTTTTTTTTGATCCATTGAGTATGGAACACCCTGTATATGTAAGTGTATATCCGAAATGTTGAACCGTAAGTTTCAGAGTCACATAAATTTTTTCAACAAAAAATGCAAAATTTTACAGCAAAATCCTTTCGGAAATTCAAAAATTTCACTAAGGACATTAGAACTTCTTTGAAAGTGTAAAAAGCGAAAAAGTAAAAAGAAAAAATCCCTTCATAGATACTCACTGTAAATGGCTTCGTTGTGCGATGTACTCAGGCACTGGTGCAATTGTAATAAATTTCAATGTTCTTTTTTTTCTCTTTCGTTTTTCGTTTTCCGTTCAGGTGGTATGGTTTTGGGACATTTCCATGGAGTCCCCGACGTTTTTTCGCCGACAATCGTCGCTTTCAAAACGAGACAAATAATGGGTAAAATTTATATTCTCACGTCACACTTTATTTGTAGATTAGCCAAATTTATGTTCGGTTTCATAAAACTTCGAGTATTATTAATGGTCTTTTCATGCCAATTTTGCTATGGGTTAAGTTAAATAGGTTCCTTCGAAACAAATGAATTTCATTTCATTAAGTAGTTTTTTATTTTTGGTATTTCGAAAATAATATTAATTATGCCTTGTTAATTTCTTTTTTATCGGCATTTGAATCTAAAGTTGCCTAACACGACCCCTTGCACTAATTTTCTTTTTTTTTTCACATGTATGTGTTCAAATGCACTGAAAAAAAATTTTGAAGCGTAAACTAGCAATGAAGTAGGTAATCTATCATAATGCTTTTTCAAGTTTCTTTGGTCTTTTGTTATTTGGTCACATACATATTAAGCATCGAGCTTGGCAAAATTTATTTTCAGAAAAAAAAAATTTTTCTCCATAGCGAATCATTTTTAACGTGTACGCAAAAACGGAGCGTGAGCCGTTGTCCAAGCCAACCCTGCAGGAAATGTCAATAGTGAACCTATACTCTTTCTCTACTGACTGCGTCAACAGTACTACTGACTAGTTATACCCGTCGCAATGCTTTGCGTTATTGACATTTAACATTGAGTTGTCATTGAATGTCAACAGTAAACCGACAAACTATTGACGAACTATTGACGTCGGTACTATTATGTAGACAAAAAGGAGTACTCTTTCGCTTTATAAGGAGACACGTTGTTGACATGGTCAATAAAGATGAACTATACCTCTTGACATTACAGTTTCTCTAATGACACCGCCTATAAATACTGTTGACGTTGGAACTAGTTCTCTTGTCTATATTGACGTCAATATAGACATGGGGCCATATGGCAACAGGCTTCCTGCAGGGAACTGATAGAATTTACTCATTTACACATACGCATATGTAAAAAAAAAAAAAAAAATTAGGCAACAACAAGCGGCAATATTCCCGTCTATACGAAAGAATATTACTTTGTACTGCACAGGTTTTCAAAAAAAAATGTTTCATATGCAATTTTTGATTCATAAAATCTGGTTTAAGCCTCTATGGAGACTATTAGGCAATTCACAAAGCCTTTTTAATCCCTTTTAAATTTATCTCCATCTCAAACGACTATTTTAGTAGGTGATAAATTTAAAAGGGATTTTAGAAGACCTTGTGAATTGCCTAATAGTCTCCATAGAAGCTTAAACCCGGTTCTATGAATCAAAAATTTCATATGAAAACAAATTTTATTAATTCGAATGTAGCACACGTATTTGGTTGAGTGAAACTGTCATGAAGACGAAAAGAATATGTACAAAAATTTAAGCCTTCCAAGTTTTTAAGCCGACATAAGGACAACGATTCTTGAAGATCAAAAAATAATAAGTAAATAATTTAATAATAATAAGTAAAAGACAATATTCCAAAAACTTCTTCCCATTCCACAGTGGTTTAATATCCAGTTTTTGAGGAATAAAATAGAAGGAGTGGTTGTAGAGCAATAAATTTTCGCACATGTATTTCTCTTGGTAATATTAATAAAATATGAAAGTTTCATCACAATCGGCCACGCCCACCACCCACCTCCCATACACCCCAAAAAGTTTTTTTCCATATAAAACTTTCATTTTTTGTCGGAACTCCTTAAAATTTTGCCCAACCCTAAAAATAGCACTATAAACCCACCCAGAGAACTTCATCAAAATCGGCCACAGTAGGGTCATGTTTTTTCTCAATCCAAATTTTGGAAATATCGGAATTTTTTAGCCTTTCTCCTACTAAATAAAGTGAAATTTTAGCAGCGGACTTGAACGGACGCGGGAAATATTACATTCATGTAAAAGCACAAAAAATGCCCTTTCAGAAAATATATGTATATACATATGTCGTGGAACCCCTTGGAACCTCGTGAAATCAGCTCCACTGAACACAAAAATGTTTAAGAAATTTGTGTATAAAAGACAACATATTTAAACAACGCAATACCCCAACTGTGACAACTATTTTCACAAACTAAAACAATATTTCAAATCTCCATACCTTCATTAATATTTTCCATATTTAATACAATCTTCTTTTACGTTTGTTCTCTTTCTACGGCTTTATACTTTAAGCACTCTTTCACTACATCAAACTTTAACAAACAGAGTATTCAAAACAATGACTTTGTCAGCTGTTCGCCTAAAACCTGGTTTCCACCGGGCAACTTTTTATTCAATTGTAACCTAATGGAACTTTTGGTAATCAAATGGCATTTTCGGTTTTGCGAAATGAAAAGGTTGAAATTTTTAATTAAATTCCTCAAAAACTGGATTTTAAACCACTGTGCATTCTCGAAATAAAAAATAAAATAGAAATTAATATGAAAAAATGCGACTATGAAAAATGTAAACGTCCAATGTCACTTTTCAGGCCGGAAAACTGTCAAAGGCACAGACCTGTAAACGCCGATTGTTCCCCACTGTTGCTAAAGTGTGCTGAAATGAAGCACACTTACGAGCATACATATATGTATGCCGATTGTGTTAATAAAACAATAAATTCATGTAAATGTCAGAACAAAACATTGTCGACGTCAAAAAAATATAAAAAAAATATAAAAAAAACAAAATGAAAAGCGTTTAACTGTTTGACAATAAAAACAATGACAACCACTAACTGAAGGTGGACGATTGCAAAGGATGAAGAGTGGCAAGAGAATCGACAAAACGACGAGCTAAATCATTGAGAGACCTTGAAACTATACGCATTAACAGGAACCGCGGTTAGTCGATTTGTATTCATGTGTGTATGTGTGTGTGTGTGTGCGTTAATAAAATTGTATGCTTAAGAATTTCGCACGTTAAGATGTTAAGCTTAAAAGTATGCTTTAAAAAATTTTTGTTATGCTTTTGCACAATGATTTATTCAAAATTTTGTTCGTTTCTTTTGTTCTTTTAGTTTGTCGAAATTATTTCAATATTTTTGTTGTCAAATTCGTAATTTTTTGGTTAAGATTTTTTAACTTTTCTAAAAAAAAAAAAAAAACTAGATTAACAAACAGATCTTCAGTTGATTGTTTTTACTAAAATATTGCACAAAATTTAATTTCACAGGATTTTCCTTTACTTAAAATATTATATACGCAGTTTTTATTTTTTTTTTTGCAGAGTTTAAGCAACCGTTAATCACGAAGGATGCAAACTTTATAACCACTGTATCACAGTCCTACCATATATTTATATCCTTTCCGTGGTAATTGCATCGTTGTTCATTGACTCTTTCGCCCAAATTTAAGAGCACAATCCTTAATAAAATCCCTTTTCACAATTACTTCTCTCTCAATCTCTTTCTTCCTTGCTCTCTCGCTATCTTGGTATCTGCCTTCTGTTGGATTTTTTTTTATATTTTTTTTTTTTTGCAAATAAATGTAGCAGAAAGAACTCTCATATAAACATTTCATGCGGAAGAATGTTGCTCTTGAAATGCTTTCACTCTTTTCATTTCCAACATGAGAAGAGAGAGAGAGAGAGAGCACATTTTTCGCGCTTTGTATCCTTTCGGCTTTTATTTACCACCCATACGATAGTCACCCCAAATTTATTCGCCGCATTTGGACGCAATATAAACAAATCTAAACATTTTGAATATTTTGCATTTGCCGCAGTGTTTTTTTGAATTCGCAAAAATAAGGGTGCGTTCCAGGGACTGAAACTTTATGGAATATACAAAGAAGGCTGAATAGACTCTGAATAGCGTTGGGCCAATATCACTAAACCTATTTAAAAAATAAAATTAAAATAAATTTTTAAAATTTTATTAATTTAAAATACTCTCTTATAAATAACTCTATAAATTTTCATTCTAATGATTATTTCGCGCCATAAATCGTTGTCCTCCAAATTCAAAAATTCCAATCCTGTCTATCTTCTTGTGCTAAAATTTTCGCCTTACAGATTTTTTTGCAATATTTTAGGGCCAATATTACCAAGCATATTTAAAAAATTTTTTAAATAAAAATCCGCTTTTGGTTTTTACCATTCCGATTTTTAAAAATATTTTAAATCACTCCGGCACTGCGTTTAATTATGACATCAAATTTGAGCTCGATTTTCAAAAACCAGCTGTTTGGAAAAATTCAAAGAAATAATTTTCAAAAAAATGCAGTTTTCGAAATACCACAATACGATAGACAGGACTAAAAGCTTTGGCGTCACAGGGCAGCAATTTGGAGTACGAAACAATCGTTAGAATGGCTCTTTATAGAATCTCTTTTTAAAAATAACGATCTAATCAGCTGCAAATGTACTCACAGCCCTGGAAGTAGACGGTGCTGCCGTATATTTCAATGCTTTAAAAAATACGATATTGAAAATGAAATTTATTTTAAAAAAATTTTAATTTTAATTTTAAAAATTTTTTAATATGCTTGGTAATATTGGCCCTTAGGCGTTCTCCATTAAACATGTATTTATCTCGAAAACTCTTAAGGGCCTCGGTACAATAGTCCGAGAGTAGTGGGTGCGTGCAATAGAAAAAGGTAAGAAAGATCAAGAATTCTGGTCTAGAATTTTTGAAAATTGATTTTTTTTTTATAATTTCGGAAGAATAGACTTTTAAGAAAATATCGGCAAAGTTTCGTGAAGATATTGACATGATTTTTTGCTACAGCCTTTTTAGAAGGTGGAGACAGCAGGCAGCGCGCTTGAATCAAAGCAACTTTGAACGCGTTTTATCTCAAACCACTTTTTTTGACCTGGTGTGAATGAAAACAAAAAAAACCATCGAACCGATTTGTCTGGAATTTTTATATATTATTCATAACATCAATGGCTATGGCCCGAACTAGAATCGAATTTTTATTTCAAGAACTTCATATTTTTTCATCAAAAAAATTGTCAAAAAAAGGGGAGTTTTTGATGGTTGAAATAAAAAATTGCGCCATTTTGTCAATTAAAAAAAAATTTTTTTATTCTAGTTCCTGCCATAGCCGCATTCATTCTGATTAATAACATATTTTTGTTTTTTTTTTTTTCGATTACCAGAACTGCCAAAATCTTTCACACCACGGAGGTACTTTTTCAAAGAGGGTCCACTTCAACGCCATTTTTAAAATACAAAAAAAAAAAAAAAATTAACAACATTTTTTATTTTTTGTCAATAAAGAATATAATAAGCCTGCATACTTAGAAAATCGTTTTTTATTTGGCTTAATACCAAAAAAAAATCATGAAAATACCCTAAATTTTCGTGCTCTAGACCAGAAGGTCCCCTTAAGAGCTTAAAAAGTTGTGCAAAATACAAAAAAAAAGTTTAAAAGTTTTTTAAGAAGTCGCAATTTTCCCATTTTCCGACTTTCCAAGATTTTTAACACGCCTTTGTAAACACCCTTATTATTATGCAGCGTAAAATTAAAAAAAATCTTAATTTAGGAAAAAAGCCAACACTATTTTTAGCGGAAATTAGCTTTTTTTTAATTTAATCTTTACTGCGAAAAAGCTAAATCTGGCAGCATTAGCTTAGTTCTTACAGCTGTTGGCTTAGAAGGTCAACACACGATTATGAAAAATTGCATTGATCTTTTACGAATTTTTCAAAAAAAATTCCCACACAGACGAACCAAATAGACATTCTACATAAATCTCAGAACAACCTTTTCCATTTCAATTTTCTTCTGCCGTCTTACGCCGTACGATTTCATCAAACCATCAAACGTACAATGCAAACATATAATTGATCGTGAATGTACGCTATAAGATGGCCGAAATTATGTAAAGCTCGAAAGCAAAAACAATTCGTGTATGTGATAATAGGACGGCTTAAACGACTGCAGGGAACGCTTGTGCGTAAAACCCGTTGGCTGTGAACTTTCAGAAACAATAAAGCAAGATGAGTGACATGGTGCTAATATTTTTAGCGGCGGCAGCGCATCTTTTTTACACACCGTTTACGAAAGTGGAGGAAAGTTTTAACTTGCAGGCAATGCACGATATACTCTATCTACGGCACAATATATCAGCGGTAATTCCCAAACTATTTATAAATCTAGCAAGAGATTTTCTTATTCCAAATCATTATACATATACAACAAACGTTTGTATATATATACCTATAGATATGTATATAAAAATCTGCCACCTGCCTACTACATTCATACAAACTAAACTGTCCATATTTTCAGTACGATCATCACGAATTTCCTGGAGTTGTTCCACGCACATTTATTGGACCATTATTCATATCGATATTGAGCTCACCATTTGTTATGTTCTTCGAGACATTGCATATGAACAAATTTTGGGCGCAATATGTAGGTAAACACAACAAAAAAAATTTTAAATGTTTCAAAAAATTAAAGACATTAACTATCAACACACAGTTGAAAGTCCAGAAAACTCACTTAAAGTCCATATAAGTCGTAACATTAATCCAAAAAAAAAAACTAAGCAAAAAAAATCATTCCAAATATGCCTACAAACGAATAAGGGATTTGTAAAGTTATAGACCTAATTGGAAAACTTGTTTTAATAATTAACCTTCTCTTTCTTATAGTTCGTCTGATGTTGGCAGCGGTGACAGCGGCTGCTTGGAACAATTTACGACGGTATATCTACAAAGTGTTTAACACTGAAGTCAATTCATGGTTTATTATGTTGACAATATCGCAATTTCACTTTTGCTTTTATTTGAGCCGACCTTTAACAAATATAATGGCATTACCTTTGGGTAAGATGTCATATATATATATATTTTTTTTTTTTTTCTCTAATGGAAAACATTGATAATCTCATTTTAGTACTGTATGCGCTCGTCTATTGGTTCATCGGGCAAAGGAAACATTTTATAATTTGTTCTGGGATCGCTATACTGGTTTTTCGAACGGAGTTGCTAATTTTCCTTGGTCTACTGCTATTGTTCGATCTAATTAAGAAGAAAGTCACAATTGAAACGTAAGTCAACAGTCGATGTGTTTAATAATGATAATTTTTTCGAATTTTTTCGAATTTTTTAATTATGAACAAATTTCCAGGAAAGTAGAAACACAATAGGTGGTTTCCCTTAAGGGGACCTTCTGGTCTAGAGCACGAAAATTTAGGGTATTTTCATGATTTTTTTTTTGTATTAAGCCAAATAAAAAACGATTTTCTAAGTATGCAGGCTTATTATATTCTTTATTGACAAAAAATAAAAAATGTTGTTGTAATTTTTTTTTTTTTTTTGTATTTTAAAAATGGCGTTGAAGTGGACCCTCTTTGAAAAAGTACCTCCGTGGTGTGAAAGATTTTGGCAGTTCTGGTAATCGAAAAAAAAAAAACAAAAATATGTTATTAATCAGAATGAATGCGGCTATGGCAGGAACTAGAATAAAAAAAATTTTTTTAAATTGACAAAATGGCGCAATTTTTTATTTCAACCATCAAAAACTCCCCTTTTTTTGACCATTTTTTTGATGAAAAAATATGAAGTTCTTGAAATAAAAATTCGATTCTAGTTCGGGCCATAGCCATTGATGTTATGAATAATATATAAAAATTCCAGACAAATCGGTTCGATGGTTTTTTTTGTTTTCATTCACACCAGGTCAAAAAAAGTAGTTTTGAGATAAACGCGTTCAAAGTTGCTTTGATCAAGCGCGCTGCCTGCTGTCTCCACCTTCTAAAAAGGCTGTAGCAAAACAAATATTGTCAATATCTTCACGAAACTTTGCCAGCATATTCTTAAAAGTCTATTCTTCCGAAATATATATAAAAAAAAAAAAATCAATTTTCAAAAAATTCTAGACCAGAAGGTCCCCTTAAACGTGTTTTATCCTTAAAAATCTCAAAAACATGTTTATCAAGAAGGATTAAACATGAGTGAATGAAATTTTTTATGAAAAATTTTACACTTTTTCGATTTTTCAATCTTTTCACTTTTAAGGGAATACCCTAAATTTTAATTCAACTTGGATAATGTATCGTGTAACGAATTTCAAGTGACCGGAAGATTCGTTTTAGAGAGAAATCGTTATAAGGAGAGAAAAAAAAGGGGCACTAAAAATCCCAGCCGGAACTGTGTAAGGGTGCCAAAGTCCCTAACACGAATGTTCTTAAAAATATAAACCGGACTTTCATTTTTCTATACATGTTATGAATTCTGTGTGAAAAATGGTTTCACTTTTTGATTGTTTATTGAATATTAAAAAAGGCTTTACCCTTTGTTCATTCAAATGAATACCAGGTGGAGATGTAACGGTTCAGTGAAACAATTGAAAACATTATTTTTTTATTTTGGATATCATCTTCAAATTCGGCCCAGGCACCAAAACCTGTTGGATGGGAAAACCTTTAAGTTCACTTTAAGAATTTTATGACCTGTCCACTTGTTTTAATAATTCTAAGTCGGTGTATTCCCGTTCCGTGAATAGCATTGGTATATTAAATGTGATTTCCCTGTTGAGAGATTTTATTACCTATATCAACAGGTATGCATTAGTATTAAGTAATTCAATTTACCTTCATTTTAAAATTGGCATTATCTACTTCTTATATAATTACTTTTCAGCACGAAAGAACCAATACTTGCCGAAACTTCTGAAAAGATTCCTTACGAAAATTATAAATTAAAACGACTGTAAATTTAGAATCCTTAAAACGGTTATGTGATATTTCTCAAATTCAATTCTCAACTGATTTGATTATCTTTCTTTATTGAGAGAAAATTTTCTGATTACTTCATGATCTAAGGCGAATGCAACTCCTAAAATAATTCAATTTCTTTCAATTAGGAAAAATGTTTTAACAGACTGTTAATTTAATTGAATTATTTTTGAAAGGACCTAATAATCCCTAAGCTCGAAAATGTTCTGTCAAATCTTTCTATGCCCAAATGCACAATAATTGATTCATTAATGTTAATTTCTTGATTATTGAACTTTATTGAACTGATTGGATTCGCAATGAATCTGAAATAATCATGATTATTTCAGATTAATGAAAATGTTTTTAATGAAAAATCAAAATAATAATCAAAAAAATAATCCCGATTAATTTTAGATTATCTTTGAATATTATTTGATTTTTTTTGATTATTTTTGATTTTTCTGATTATTTTTGGTTTTTATTTTTTTGATTATTTTGATTTGTTCTGATTTTTTTTATTAATTTTAATTATTTTCAATTTGTATTTGAATATAATTAAATGTAGTCACGAGCCATATGTTCTCCCTATAATCGAATGGTAAAATTCGCCTCGAAAGTGATTGCACGTGTGGTTGAGGAGGCCAACCACAGGTCCGTGAATCACTTCGTTCGTCAGGACTATAGGGAAACTTTGGAAAATCGATGTTATTCAAATAGCAAATTGAAAATAATTAAAATTATTTAAAAATCAGAAAAATCAAAATAATCAAACAAAAATAATCAGAAAAAATCAAAAAAATCATTCAAAAATAATCTAAAATTAATCGGGATTATTTTTTTGATTATTTTTTGATTTTTTTATTTCATTAATCTAAATATCCATGATTATTTCATCGATTATTTGGTAATCGCAATCATTTTAATATATCAAAAATTTCAAGAAGTTAAATTAATACTATTTCATGGATAAAAAAAAACATAATTCATATTAATTAATCTTAATCGATTTAACAGGTCTGGTTTTAAATCATAAAAACCTTAAGGATATTTTTTATAGGAATGAGGTAGCAGACTTTTTCAATGGTTTTAACGCATTTTTCGATATTTTTAGAGCATTTTTTTCGAGCCCTACTCATGACTGAACTTAATTATATATGTAATTATATGTGTTTCACAAGACATATCGGATTGAGGACCAATATTACTACTTATAACTAAAAAAAAACCTCTAAAGTTGACTTTATTCTTTCTTGTCTTTTATAGCGTTCTTAAGACTGCCATTCCAGCGGGCATAATAATTCTAGTGGTGAATATTTTTGTGGACTCGTTCTTTTGGCAACGATTTATATGGCCCGAAGGTGCAGTTCTTTGGTACAACACTATTTTGAACAAGAGCTCTAATTGGGGTGTAAGCACATTTCTTTTATTCCATCGCCTTTCGAATCATTAAAATTTTATTCACACATATTTTATTTCTTTCTTACAGACGTCACCGTTTCTTTGGTATTTCTATTCAGCCTTACCACGTGCATTGGGTGCTTCAGTGTTCTTTGTGCCGATCGGTTTCTACCTGGAGCCCCGTATTCGTACACCAGTATTGGCAGCAATTAGTTTTGTATTCATATACTCATTTCTACCTCACAAGGAACTTCGCTTCATTATTTACGTGTTTCCAGTACTTAATTTAGCTGCCGCTTGTGGTTGCCATCGATTGTAAGTTGAACTTCACGTGATTCATTTCACGTTTTCATTTGGCTCTATGAGGCGTTCCGTAATCATTCTAAATAAATGTCTCAAAAGTTTTCGAATCATATTAGGGGTTATTGCACAAAGGCGTGTTAACAAACGTTGAAAATTCGGAAAATCGTAAAATTGCGAACTTCTCAAAAATTTTATAATTTTTTTGTATCTTCCACAACTTCTTTACAGTTAAATTTTCCGATTTTCCGATTTCCTATTTTCCGACGCCTTTGTGAATACCCCTATTATAATTTACTTTTTGTATTTGTATTGAATTGAATAATATTTTCCAGATGGATAAATCGTACGAAAACTTGGTTCAATGGTTTATTGGGATTTTGTGCGTCTAGCCATCTCGTCGTCAATGTTTTTATTACTCTCTTCCTGTTGGTTGTGTCTGGAACCAATTATCCAGGAGGTGTTGCACTGTCGCGCTTGCATCGCATTGAAGCGAATAATCCGAATGTATCGGTTCATATATCAAATTTAGCAGCTCAAAGCGGAGTTTCGCGATTCTTGCAGATACGCGATGAATGGCGGTAAGTAGTAATGGGAAGAAAATAGGGAGTTTCAAAAACCTTTCCTTTCCTCTAGATATGATAAAACGGAACATCTGAATTACACACGCGACGAGCTCATTGGCTATACGCATTTATTGATTGAAGCGAAAAATAAGCATAACGCTGAGATTATGGACCTCACTGCAAGAAGACTTCGAGACGTTGGAATTTGTAGATTGCTTCAGTAGCATTGGAATACAATATAACTCATTGTTTCCTATACGCATAAAGACGAAACCTTGCATCGGCATTCTTCGTAGGCGAAAAATATTGAAAGAAAAAAAACAAGAAAAGGTCAAGGAAAAGAAACCGAAAGACAAAAAGAAAAGCAAAATTGAGAAGAAAGCTGCCACTGAGCAAGACGTTCAAATAGAGATTATTGAAACCGAACCATCAATTCAAGCTGTAAATATTGAGATGCCAATTAAAGATGATTTTGAAGATGGTATCGTTGATGATGATGATGTTTCGCAAAATGACATTCATGAGATTGATATCGAAAGCGCAGCAAATCTTCAGAATAATAAAATTGAAAATGAGAATGACGATGCTATTGATGGAAATATTGATGCTTGATGATGATGATGATGATGTTGAAACCGATTCAGTGCATGTCAATAAGGAGATCCATTTCGATGAGTTACGAAATTTGGCAACGGCAAAACGTTCAACGCATAAAACGAAAGCAACAAAATTAAAAATACGAAAAATTATTGAACAACATTATCGTTCGAAAGGACGACAAATTGAAAATGATTCGCAGGAACATCATGAGAAAAGCTCAACGCGACAGTCGGTCAAAATGATAATTAAACAGGAACGGATTAAGGATATGATTGAACAAATTGCCACGTTGGATTTAAGTCGCATTTGTGATTTGGAAGTTTTATCAACGAAGGATTGTCTAAAAAAAGTCATCGACCAATTGGACGAGCATGAAGGGAACGAAAGTAATTTGAAGACATGACAATGATGCATTTTTTTTTTTTTTTTAAATTATTAACTTAGTGAATGTTTAGTTAGGGAAATATCTGTTTTTTTGTGTTTAAATAAAGTTTATTTTTTAAAAGTTTTAGCCAATATAAATAGCGATTTACTAATAGAAATGCACAAATGCATCTGCTTAGCAGATTTGAAACTCTTGAAAAATATTCAAAGGGAAAATGTAAATATTTAGTCTATGATTTTAGGGACGTAGTTCAAAGACAATTATGTATATTCATCAAAATTGCAGCATTGAATTTCTATCATAAAATATGTTCCTAAATGAACTGGGCTGATGTTTCGCAAAAAATACCGCTTTTAACTGGAAGATGATGCTCTTTCCAAAGATATTCTAGTGAAAACTTCATGAGAATTAATATACAGGGTGTTCCATACTCAATGGAACAAAAAAAGGGGTGATAGGGGGGGTCCAGACGGACCAAAAATCGTATGGCAGGGGGGGTCGCAAATGCACCCCTGAGGAGTTACATGCAAAAAACAATATTTTTGGTTTTTTCACTGGTGCTCCTCACTTACAGGCCGTAAATTCAAAATCACATATGATATGAAAAGCTTGGCGGTTTTCCGTTAACACTGCATACTACGATTTTAAATAATTCAACTCCGTTTTCTCTGGTACTACCATCTAAGCCTAAAATAGTGTAATTTTGGCTTTTAAAGTGATTTAATTCAAAAGAAATACGATCGAACCTCTTTTTTTTACTCTTTTCGAAAACTTTGAGTTTTTCTCTTCAATTTGATACCATGGTTGCTAAAAAAAAGTTTCACAATCAATGCAAAACTAAGGTTTGAAAATAATTATTTTGTATTTTTGACTCCCAGAAAAGTTATTTTAATCAAATTTATTGAGCACACTTTTAGGCAGCATGAGAAAAAGAAAAATCTAAGAAATTTAAAAATTTCTGAATAGTGTTTTAGTTTTACATATCCGCCTAAAAGTATGCTCACCAATTTAGTCGAATTCTTTCCGCTCCTCTAGCTCCTTACGAGTGCAAAATGGACCCCCCTTTCCATACAATTTTTTGCTTGTATGGGTTCCCCCTATCACCTCCTTTTTTTTTTGATCCATTGAGTATGGAACACCCTGTATATTTTCATCAAAAAATTTTGAAAAAATGTTTTTTGCCTTGGGAGCTATAGGCCATACAAAATAAAATATGATAAAAAAAACACGTCAAATTTTAGGAATTTTTGCAATTTTCCCCTACTAGATATAGTTTTTTCGGGTCGGTTTGTACTAAAACTATTTAAAATGAGTTCAGAGCTATAAATTGTGAAAAAAAAAAAATTAAAATATTGAACGGATTACGAGATATAGCCATAAGTAAGTGAGTAATTTAATTCTCGGCCCCACTTTTTGAAGTCTATTTAAAAAAAAAGTAGAGGTGACTTGAAAAAACTGAGTATGAGGCGTTGTTATACTCACCGAGCACTTTCAAAAAGAGTCGTCAAATTTTTGCTTACAAAACATGACCTCTAAAATGTCGCACAGTGTAATTATTATAAATTTTTTTTCCATGAATTGATATAAAGCAATTCATTAACTTTAAAAATAAGACGTATACGTAATGTTACGGCCTACCACACGTATTTTTTTTTATATAACATTGCTCATGAAGAAACTTACATGCACCCAAGGTCCGAAGGGGTTAACCACTTCCAAGCCATATTAAAGTTAGTTGATC
Organism: Chlorops oryzae; assembly: GCA_020466095.1. Lineage (NCBI taxonomy): Eukaryota > Metazoa > Arthropoda > Insecta > Diptera > Chloropidae > Chlorops > Chlorops oryzae. The sequence continues at coordinate 5,305,355 of CM035807.1, read as the reverse complement.
ATTTTTCATAATGTGTCTTTTATAGCCGTAATAAAGTTTTCGTCTGAAAAGCTTTTATGAAAATACACGTTCTCCTTTGAAGTTGAATTCATTTTATTGATGCTCATGAATGATGTACCTAAAATTGAGAGAAATTTCTGATCTTTAGCGGAGGCGTAGGGGAGAAAAGTCTTACGAGAAATTTTTCGGGGAAGAAGTTTTTAAGGGGGTCTTCTCATTGAGCAACTTTTTTTTTCGACTTTTTTTTTTTTTTTTGCATTTATTTATAGCTTGGGTAGTTGTGAATATGCCCCTAAAAGGATTTTTTTGAAATTCGAAATAGTTTAGAGGATATAGCCTTCTTTGTCGAGCAAGATCTGCGCTAAAACGAGTAATTTTTGCGTTGCTTCAAACTTTAAACGCGTTTATCTCGAAACCACGTTTTTCGAACTGGCGGCCATGATATCTCCAGTTCAACTGAACCGATTTTCATGAAACAAAGTGGAATCGACGCAGAATTGTCACCATTCTCGGGTGAACCTCGACCATAATTTTAAAAAAATTTTTTACTATTTTTTTTTTTTACACTAAACTACAAAAAAAAAGCCCGAAATTGAAATTTTTTTTTGAATGGCCGCCATTTTGTCAAAAAAAAATCACAAAATTAAGCTTGAGGTTCACCCGAGAATTACATCTATACTGATTATAACCCCGTTTTTTTTTTCCATTTCGGACGCTCCGGAGACCCGGAATCGTGGCCGCCGTGACAGCACCTTTTTTTTCACCACCAACTTTGAAGTCTCATTACTTTTTGAACAGCCCACGTATCGAGGCAAAAAAAATTTTTTTATTTACTTTGAACCTTTTGTAATACAATAAATAAAAAAAGTTTTCAATTATTCTTTGCGTTTTCAAATAAGAATTTTTTTAAAAAGGGTCCAAACAAACGGGTTTTCAATGAGAAGACCCCCTTAATTTTAGAAGATTTCAAAATCAACAATTAACAAACTCTGTGTCGAGGGTAAATTGCATTTGTGCATGTGTGTGGGTAACACCCAGAACCATTCAAGATAGATCATGCAAAATGTATATAAAAGTGATCAGCATCATCAGGAGATTTGGATTTAAGCACGTTGGTCTATTCGTCTGTCTGTCTGTCTGTCTTCCTCTACACAGTTTTCTTACCAAAGGTCACCAAAATTGCAAAAATTAAAAAAATTCATCATATGAGGCCCCTTGTTGGCATAAAAATGATTAATAATCGTAGTCTTGGGGCTTGTTTCAAAAAATATTAAAACATATGTAGCTAACCCATTATCCTTGTTTGGTTTTGTATTGTCAGTAGAGCGTGTATTTTTAAGCATTTATAAAATTGAAGCGTACTTTATGGGGCAAAAAATTTGTTGAATTTACATAAAGTTAAGATTCAAATCGATTTTTAGCCTATTTAAGACTTATTCAAAGCTAGGAAATCCCCTTGAAGTTCAAATTCGCTATTTATTTCCAAAATGGTGATAAGAAAAAAAATATCCCCCCCACAAAGTATGCTTCAAATTTATAAATGCTTAAAAATACACGCTCTAATTGTCAGGTTCGCTTGACTATAACACCCTTACTTGTTTTTTATTGAAATTTTTCATAACGTGCGTATATATTTTTTTATGTTAATCAACTAAACATAGAAATTAATATCAAACCGAAAAGTTTATATTTAAAAATTGATCAAAATAAGTAGGCAAAGCTTTAGTTGATCTTTCAAGCTAATTTCAAAGATATTGTATTCGATAAAAATTGCATTTTTTGTTTGGCATTTGAAACGTAAAATGTCGAGTTTAGTTAGAGTAAGTTAATATTTGGCCATATTCCGCCATTGATCTTTTATTTTATTTTGCTCTCTTTTCCGTTTCGATTGCAGTCGCTTGTACGCTCTAATGCGACTAATCAAATGTTTCATATCGCGAAAAGCCGATTTGCTACTGAAGCTCCTGCTCCGGCCAAAAACTATTCGAAACGTATGCGGAAATTTAAAAAATTACAACAAAGATTCCAGCGAGACGATGGAAATCCGATTTTTCTAAAAAACGGCTTCAAAGATCGCTTACTGTATGGAACAACACTTTTTTTATGCGCTGTCGGTTTGACATTGGACTTTAAATACTACGCTTCGTACATATTTTAATGGGTTCTCACAATACCAAATTTCGAATATTTTTTTAAATAAAGTCTAGGATTATATACAAAATTCTATTTGATCGCTATTTAATCATCGGGACATAAACAAGTTTGAGGTACATTGTGTCTCCATTGCTTATATTTCCATGTTCTTCTAAATGCCTTTGCGAATGTGTTAATACAGTTTTACAGAAATGCAGAAGGATTTTTTTACAGAATTCGGATTAAAACACAGAAAAAACAAGCAACATTAAGATACATAACTTATAAACATGATTGGACTAAATGGACCGGTCTCTCACATCCTTACTCAGGGGGTTGGGGGAAGCTGAGTTCATACAAAAGTTTACCGATGCCAGCGATACCAACCAAACTGAGGCCCATGGTTAAACGATAAAGCACACTATCGAAGACGGAACCCTTCAAAAACACAGGTTTGCCATCCTTCTTCTGGAAATGCTCTTGTACCTTCTTCAATTCGAAGTAACCCTTCTCAATTTCGCCTTTTTGGGCAGCACGCCTCGGAACGGCTGTAGTAAAGCTCCGAACTACGGCCTGAAATTTCAATTATATTGTAAAATTACGTAACGTTAAAAAAAAATGGTGGCAAAAAAATTTGGAATTATTCTTAAAAAGCACTTTACTGGATTCTTGGAATAACTTACTCTGGATACGTTCAACATTGTGTATGAATTATGCAAGCTATGATCTCTCGAAGATTATTGAAGAATCACTCGCTGATTGAAGAAGGATTTTTCGTTTTTTGACAGTTTTGACATTTTTTTTTGACATACCATATGCTGGAATTATGATCTAACGGGCACTTTACACTTGCCGTGTGTGTTTTTAGCGGCTTGTACATTGTCATACTTGTGCGGTGCGACGAAACGACAAACATACTAACGCGAAAAATCCATTCTTGACTGTTGCACACGAACACGAATGATTTTCTGAAACAATTGAGTAAAGTGACCTATCCACTTTCGAGCATGTTCGTGCGACCGGCTCGGTTCGATGCAATGCTCGATCGTAAGTGGTGATGCTGTCGAGCCAATTCATCAACCAACATCACGTCATACGATCGAGCATTGCATCGAGCCGAGGCGGTCGCACGAACATGCTCGAACGTGGATTAACCACTTAAGTGAAGCAAGACGTGTAAAAAAAGAGACGGTTGTTTGTTGGTCAGCGAGAAAATTTTAAGAGAAGTAAGATAAAAAAGATTTAAAATAAAAAATAGATAAACAAAAAATATAAGAATTAATAAAATAAATAAATTTAAAAAAATTCAAAACAAAAAATGAAATTTTTCATTTTTCTCAGTCGCTGGTGCTAGGCCATTTTGCTGCCCCTTTTCGCTAGCGAAATGACTGGTTAAAGGTGGCGCATAAAAGGACGACCTGTCCCCGGCAATGAGATCGTAATGTTAAATTCGCCAGCGTCTTGGATAGGAAAGGGACCGATCCCCGACACCAAGTGACTAGTGAAATCGCTAGTGTTGTGGTGGCTCCGCTGACTACTGGGATATTCTATGGCATATCAAGTATGCACACATGTTCGTCCATGTAGATCAAGTTTTTTTTATGACATTCTTTGCTTCATGCAAAGTTGACCATGTCAACACCCCTATATAACGTCATTTCTTCCGAAAACAATTTGTTTTTTTTTTTGTTTACTTCGGATTTTTCATCTAGGATCTATAAAATCGTTGGAAAATTAATAAATTATGGGATTCCTTACTGTTTTAAAGAAAATGCGACAAAAGGAGAAGGAAATGCGCATACTTTTGCTGTAAGTAGACATTCCGCCCACTTCAATTTCAGTTATATGACTCATAATATTTCTATCATATTGGATAGTGGATTGGATAATGCCGGTAAGACCACAATACTGAAGCGATTACTTGGCGAAGCAATCGATACAATATCACCAACACTTGGATTCAATATTAAAACACTCGAGCACAATGGCTACACGCTGAATATGTGGGACGTTGGAGGACAAAAGTCATTAAGATCATATTGGCGAAATTATTTCGAGTGCACAGATGGACTTGTTTGGGTTGTGGACTCTGCCGATCGAATGCGTTTGAATTCATGTAAAGAAGAGCTTGAAGTACTTTTGCAAGAAGAGCGCTTAGCTGGAGCCACATTGCTTGTTTTAGCCAATAAACAGGACTTGCCGAGCGCTCTGAGTGCAAATGAAATTAAAGAAATACTCGAACTGGACAAAATAACTACACACCATTGGTTAGTTGTTGGCGTCAGTGCCGTAACCGGTGAGAAATTGTTAAAAGCAATGGATTGGCTAATCGATGACATAGCTAAACGTATTTTTACATTAGACTAAATGATTATTTAATAACATATGTATATGTAGGAACATTCATCTAGCATTTATTACTTATCAACTAAATACAATTTGTACAGCATCTCATCTTTTGGCGTTTGAAATTTTGGCTTAATTTTAATTTGAATAATCTCCTTAAAGCCCTCGGCAACACTGGGAGCTTTGAATTTCTTCTTCAACATATTGAAGACCATATCATTGATGCGAGAATGTCCAGTATCGGTTAAATGTCTAAATTTAAGATTGTGACGAATTTGACCCAAAGATACGTCCATAACGAAACATCGACAGGGAATTTTAAGCTCCTTAGCTTGATCGATGAATTTTTTGCGTGATTCAACGTCAACATTGGTGTTGTCAATAACACAAGATGTTCCGGCTTGCAATGCCTTTTCACTGCCCTTCAAACAAGCCTTTGTTGTACCGAGTGTATCAGCATTTAGAATCGTATAGCCTAAAGGTTCTAGATGATCCTTAACAAAATGGCTTTTACCTAAAAAAAAAACCAAAATTTTAGGAATAAAATTTATGAGAAATTTTCATAAAATTTTACCTGAACCAGGCAAGCCCACCATGATTATCATTTCGCATCCATCCGCTGGTAGTTTTGCACTTTCAGGTGAGAAGCCATCAATATCAAAGCAAGAATTAGGCTCAAATTCAACTGGGTTGTATGCTTCGGTACTATGATTGAGAAAATGTTCCTCAGGAGTGTAAAAGCTTATTCCAATATTTGCCGCAAATAAACGATCGGCCAGTGAATGATCCTTGCGACGTTTGCTAGCACCTTTTCCAACTTCAGGTCTTCCAGCAGCGTCGCCAACATAAAAGCTCTTGTTCAAATCAATTTTAATGTTATTGTTTTTGAACTCGTTAAGGTGTTCCCACATACCGGGCAACGGTTTCCGATAGTAACCATCACCAATAGCTATATAAGCTTGGACGGGAACACCCAATTTTTTTATGATTTTACACATTTTCTCTTTAAAATCATCTACATTGATCTTCCCCTTATCTATGCCAGCTTGATTGGTAAAAAAACAGATTTTAAATCCACTGTCATGCAACTTCTTTAGTTTTTGTGGTACTTCGGGGAAATTGATTTCCCAATCATCAATATTTTTGGGAAATACATTGCCGGATTTTGTCTTGATTATTGTATGATCAAGATCATAAGCTGCAATCTTCTCTGACGGACGTAATCCTGAGCTACTGTATATGAGTACTTTGCCATTTTCGATTGAATCCCATTCGCTGCTACTACTAGTTTCCTCCTTTCCGTTTTCTTTCGTTTCATTTTCCCCACTTTGAAATTCAACCTTATATGGATGTGTTCCATAAACAAGCTCAATCACGTCTCCTTTCTCCACCTCGGATTCAGTGTTTTGAAGAGCTTTCAAGCCATTTATACCGATCGGATTAGCACCGACAACTTTAACTTTGATGCGACCTTGGGTTGTATCAACATCCAGCTCCAATTGTCTCTTGGAGCAGCGAACATCACGTATACCAGTTTCCGAACTACGTCCAATTGTATTTTTACCTTGCTTAAGAGGTATCGCTAAATTATAAGAATTATGTATAGTAATGTATGTATATAAGAATAAAATGGGTTCTTACGCTTAAGTTCATCGTCATCTAGAGTTGGTTTTAAAATGCACACTGTATCCGTTTTTCCAACGGTTGATTGGGACGACTTTTTTAAATATTTATTTAGCGACATCGTATTAATTTTTAAACGCCTCGCAATAATTCCGCGCATTAACTTTAAGACCACGTGTAGACCCGCTTGTTCCCAGCATCTTTTGCTAGTCTCCGTTTCCACGCGGATACGTACATACGGGGTTGCATTATCCAGCGACTGTCGCCGTAATCTAAATACAGTAGAGCCCGACCGAAGATTCGGCTTCGGCCAAAAATGTCACAATCGGTCGGGCTCTAAAATACAGACAAAGCTGGCAATGGCAGCGTGGCAGCTTTATTGAAATTTAATGAGTAGCAGAGTTATATTTGAGTACAGAGAAAATTCGGGCGAGTTGACTGATCGAACTATTGATATGAAATAACTATTAAACTAGATTCCTGCGAACTAGTTCATTAGTTCGTTTGAGTGAATTGTTCATTTGAACTAATTCGTTCGCGAACTACAACAAACACATCGCTTTGTATGTTGCAAAGAAATAAAAGTCAGAAAATTTCATATAATTTGACAGTTTAACGTGTCCAATCCACATTCGAGCATGCATCGTTGCAATCGGCTCGGCCGATCAATCTGACGTATGAGATAGAGTTGGTTCATGAATTGGTCGCCAAGTCTGTATCAGCGGTGCAACTACGAAATAAATGAGCAGTGTTCAATTTGAGTACGAGAACTCGCTGAGCATGCTCGAACTGTTGATAGAAGATACTTTTAGATTCTGCAGACTGTTTCAATATTGATAATCACCTAGTTGAATAATGTTGAACTGTATAAAAGACGAATCTAAAACTTACCCGTTCCAAAAATTACAAAATTTCTCCTACACGATTTCAATGACAAGAGCAAGTCTGTTATCGACGGCTGACAAACACAAACTAAATGACGCACAGTGCTCGGATTGAAAATTTTAAAGGTGGTAGATTTTTAAAGAAAAAGTGGTAGATTTATATAAAAAGTGGTAGATTTAAAATTGTCTAAAGTAGTCATACAATATATCACATCTGATCATGTAGAAAATTGAGAAACTACAAGTTTTTAGGTATTTTCTTTATTATAAAAAAAATTGTCAATATTTATTGATGTCGTTAAGCGCCAATACTGCCATTCTTGACAACATTTTGCAATAGGAAGCTGCCAACATATATTTCAATAATACATAACATTGAACACATTTTTTATGTCTTAATTATTCAAATGTTCATTAAATAAATAAAACAAATGCAAAAATAAGTTTAAAAAAAAAGGTGGTAGATTTGGACCTAGCGTGGTAGAAGTGGTAGAAAGCGAAAAAAGTGTTAGATCTACCACTAAAGTGGTAGAAGTCCGAGCACTGATGACGCAGCTTGTTCAAATGTTGATAGGAATCAGCTGACAGCCGTCTGTTGACAGAAGTAGTTTCTTAAAATTACGCCGCCGTTCATATTAGGCGCAGGGCTGCCAGATAGCCCGATTTTATCGTCATTTGACGATTTTTTATGCCAAATATGCATTTTACCGATTTGACGATTTTTACCCCAAAAATACCCAATAAATGACGTTTTTTAAATCAATCTGACCAGGTGTGGTAACAATAGTAAAAATAAAACAGATGGAAATCAAATTTGCACGATTCATACCATATAGAACTATAGCTGCAACTTCGGCCAAATTTTGGCGCGAGCCACCATGTGAATGCACCTTAATAAAGGATTTTATAACGTAGATTTTGATGTAAAACTCTATTAAAAATTAAATTTAAGCAGATACTGACACTTTTTTTTTTTTTTTTTTTTTGGGCTAATAAAATTGGCTTTGGGTCACTGTAGGTTCCATATGAGACTCTTATAATTATTCGAAACTAACTGTGTCACTTTCAATACAATCACAGCCAACTTCGCAAACTTCTGGTTTTTTGTCATTTCGTTTTCTTTTCGAAAACACTTATAATTTTTATCAGCATTAACGGTGACATCCAGTGTTAAAGTTATCGTTGCAAACAAATATTAAAAACGCTGAAAGCATACTTCTGTTATTTATCTTTTTTTTAGTACAAAAATGAATTCAATAAAGGGAAATTTCCTTTTTAAAACATTTTTTTTTTTAACTGCGTTTTTTTGACGATTTTTTAAAGTTCAATGCCGATTTTGACGATTTTTCTGTTAAAAAGTGACGGTTTTAGCCAAAAATCATCTGGCAGCCCTGATTAGGCGTTAATTCACCAGCGACACAATTGTTTATCGCCTAATATGAACAGCGACTAAATTGCACAAAATTAATTCGCCCTTGTAAGAGTAAACGAATAAAAATCGCCAAGTCTAAAATAGGACTTAAACATTTCGTAGGAAGGCGGATTCCTTCAGTGCATACACAAAACGCAAAAGCCGGCAGAGTGAAAAAATTTGAAATTTCTAAACAATTAAGTCAATCATGAAAAAGCAGACAACACGATAGAAAGAAAGTCTAAATAAAAATGTCTGCTAAATCACCGTTTTACCAAAATGTCAAGCCCGCGATCGATGCCTTTTTGCGTTCTCCAACGCAAGAGAATTTGAAGCACTTGCAAAATGTGATTTATGTCTTCAATTGGGTTGAAGTCAAGCAAGTTCACTTGCATGTCCTGTTTCCATTGGTATTGAAAATTGAGGAGTTGGAAGGGTAAACATGTTAAACAAACATCCATTATATTGACTATAGTCTAAATCATTTGAATATCCTTGCAGACAAGAACAAGAAATACGAACTGGAATATTGACATGCATTCGCCTTGTCCTGGAAAATATTTTCGTTAATGAAGTGAAAGGATTGTGTACGATTTTGACTGTGGTACTGAAACAAATCCGAGATTTTAAAACGGCTACATTCTTGGACAACCTATCGGAAGAAATAAAAGTGGAAACTGTTCTTTGCATTTCACAAGCGCTGGAACATCCTACAACTGATGTTTTAGAGCAATTTTATACGAAAAACTTTTCGATTTTAATTGGGCAAATACTTTTGACACTGGTTGAATTGGTCGAAAAAGAAAAGTACCGCAAATTGAGGTAAAATGTTATAGACGACCACGTTGTACATGGCAATCGAGAATGATCTTTTTGTCGTTTAACAAACTTTATCATCAAAGTTTTCCTTACTCTGCAGCAGTTCCTTTTTATCTCCGTATGTCCTGTTCCATACTAGGCGACAGTCGCCGGAGACACATTTTGTTTTGAAGAAGAGAGGGCCGGGGAAGAGAGAGGGGTGCTGTTCTCTCTCTTCTCCGACCGTCCCTCGCCATCAAAACAAAATGTGTCTCCGGCGACTGTCGCCTAGTATGGAACAGGACTATGGAATCAAGATCAGGAGATCATTCGCGATTGCCACAAAAATTGCGAAAAAATATAAATATTTAGAATTACTTTTCCATTTCAGGATGTACGCAATCGAATGTCTCATGGTAATGTTTTATGTGCATGATAGAGCGGATAGCAGTGATGTTGTATTACGCGGTCAAGTCGCCGATACTCTATTTCTATACTTACCCAAAATACTAAGTGTGCTCTTTAAAATTTCAATATCTGATGATAAGTTGGGCGAACATCTTAAATATGTAAGTTTTTCCAATACCAATAATAGTGTAGTGTCCCTGTAGGAATTTGAACTAGTGTCGTACTAGTACTTTACTAGTGCAAAAGCCACCAGTACTAGTTCTTTTCTATAACCCTGTCCATATAAAATTCTGTCGAAAATCAGTATAATATCTGTACAGGAAAGCACTAGTGCAGTATGCACCAGAACTATTCTAGTACTTTTGGATAAAATTGGGTAAATTTGTACCAGTTAAATACTAGTGATGTTTACGGGAAAAAGGTACTAGAATCGTGGATTTTTTTCAGTACAAAATGGAACTAAATATTTATAATTATAAATTTTTATTGTATAATAAAAGAAAACCATTCGGTTGTGTATTTATTATCAATTTATAACGCCTCAATGAGTGAACGAAATTATTCCACTGATCACTAGTATAGTTATGGTGCAAACTTACCCAAACATTGCACTAGTTCTTTTAGTACTGGTAAAAGTACTAGTTCTTTTAGGTAAATTGCTTAACAGCTTTCTACAGGGGTAGTCCTTATTAGAAGTTATGTGTAAGAATAACTCGAATACATTTTGAAGATAGTCATCTAGCCTTATCTATGCATGTTGTGTGATTATATCTTATATGCTCTTCTATTTCAGGAGGCTATAAAGGCACTGGGTCGAATATTGAATGTTATCTACGAGGAAACGAATGATGCTAATTTAAAAAGGCACTATACTAGTAAAGAGTTTAAAAAATTGCTTGAGAAAGCCAATGCAGTTAATAACAATGATGAAGAGACGGAAGAAGTTTTATTCAATTCGAAAATGAAAAAGGAAAAACTGAAAGATCATATAACACAAATGCAACATAGAGGACGTTCAGCAAAATGGTTTCGTGAGACTTCATTACATCTAAATGGAATTTTCAAACAAATGACCATACTTTGTTCACATAATTCAAAGGGAATTCGAAAAGCACATGCACAATTGTGTAGCAAGCTATTGGAAAATTGTACGCACACTTTAAAAGAGAACTTTCTAATACTTCTGGAAAGTTTAATAGCACTCTCTGAGGATGCAGAGGAAAGCATACGATCAATTGCTAAAGATTCAATTAAAAAAATACGCCAACGTATGAGCCATAATACGTTATTCGATGACAGTGCTGATACACTATTCGAAACGCATTCGACGAAATTGATTCAAATTCTGCATCGAAAAGACGATTATGAATTATTGGTTGAACTATTGTTTCTAAAAGGATTTTTACGAAATGTTGGAGCTAAGAAATTATACTCACTCTTCTCGCTTTCATCATTTATAGATAGTTTTTGTATGGCTTTAATAACAACTGTCGATTTAGATGCAACTCGCGATTTACTGATTGAGGAATATGCTTTGCGAAAACTCAGTGAATCTGATTACAGTGAATGCGGAAAATTTCATTGGCGAAAATTTAAATATCTAGGAAATGAACATGTCATTGGTGCTGCTCAAGATATATGTGGAATTTTAGGTGCAACATCGCAAGTGAATCGTTTGGTTTTCGATTATCTACTCGAGACATTTCAAAATCAGCAAACTCGTATGAACGAAATACTTGTAATTATGATGTGGATGGTCACATCGGCAAATATGGAAAAGAATTTACGATTACAATTTATACAAACGGTATTGGAACTGATTTTAAACGATGTTCATTGGCATTTGGCACTTTCGCCAGATGCTCCAACCCAATTAAGAGTGAACAAAGTGAGTTTTCTAATTTATTTATATTTGAATTCTATTCTAATTAATACATACGTATGTATAGCCATCTTATTGGTTTGTCGATCGCGTTCCTGGTTTATATGAATCGGGAGTGGAGATTCGCAAGCAGGACTATGACTCTGATGATGAAGAAATGGAAGGTAAAATAACTACTGTTTCCAAAAAAACATTAGGAGAGAAAGTTTTTTCCATACAAAAAGAAAATAGTTTTGTCGCACGAATTACACTGTGCTCGAATTTGGAGGGCGCTGAATTCAGTCCCATCAACCGTTTTTCTAGATTGGCTCTAGTTTTTGAGATATCGCGGTTTAAAAATTGTGACTAACTTCATTAAAAATTATATATATTTCGCTCATGTTGCTATATATATCTATGACAGAATAATGACGATAACGTTAATTACTTGTATTTAGTAGAATTCCTGTCCAAAACTTCGCTGCAATCCCAACGGTAGTTGGTATTTTATAAGTGCTTCTTTCAATTTTATTCACATTATTTAAAAAAAAATTGAAGCATACTTTTAGGGGAAGTGAAACTGTTGACATTCGATTTTTTTTTTAAATATATTTTTTCTCAAATTTAAAGAATCCGTTCTCAAAAAGAACTTCAAGATTATTTAACAAAACGGCTTAATGGGAAAGCATATGACTAGGAACCGAGAGTTCTGAAGTTCAAGGCCCAAAAAAGTTTAATCGAAATAATTTTTGTATTTTTTTATTTCGGATTTTTTCTTAAGTTTCGGGTGGTGTGGAGTTCATCCGAAAAACAAAAAATTTATTTCTATTATACTTTTTTGGGCTTTGAACTTCAGAACTCTCGGTTCCTAGTCATATGCTTTCCCATTATGCCGTCTTGTCAAATATAAAAACGGGTCCCAAAATCGAAATTAATATTTGGAGCAAGTAAAATTTTTAAGCAAAAAACAAAATTATGCTTGCATACTTTAGGGATTCACCTTTAAACGCGAAAATCTCCGTTAACTGAGCCAATCCCAAAAAAATCAATATCACTATTGTATTCAGCGCATTTGACTTAATATTTCTAGATATGAAAGCAGTCTGTCGGTTTTTTGAACTAGCACAGTGTTATTATTAGAGCGTGTATTTTTAAGCATTTATAAAATTGAAGCGTACTTTATGGGGCAAAAAATTTGTTCAATTTACATAAAGTTAAGATTCAAATCGATTTTTAGCCTATTTAAGACTTTTTCAAAGCTAGGAAATCCCCTTGAAGTTCAAATTCGCTATTTATTTCCAAAATGGTGATAAGAAAAAAAATATCCCCCCCACAAAGTATGCTTCAAATTTATAAATGCTTAAAAATACACGCTCTAGTTATTATAAAATTCCATTATTTCTTTTTTACACCCAGACGCTGATGAACAAGTGGGTATTGCGGACGTTCAACAAAACGTATTACACACATGCATTATATTAGACGTACTGGGTCATTGTGCAAAAGCGTTGAGAGTTACTTTTAGGAAACATGTCTTTTCAACCTTACACAAAGTACTTTTAAAAGCTGGTAAGTTGGCTTTTTCTTGTCTTGAAAATATATATATTCAGATTGAAAATGCTATCTTAAAGCCAGCAGCAATACAATGGTATTCAATGCCGCATTGTTCTGTTTAATATCAATGCAGAATGCTCTAGGATATCAAAATCCTTCCGCATTTATTGAAGCACATACGGATTACTTAAGCTATCATCTTAACATGCTATTAAGAAGGGTAAATTCTCATATTTATCATTAAATTCATCAATATGAATAGGGCTCGGATTTTGTTGACTTTTATAATTTTAAAGCATACTTTATGGAGCAGAAATTTTTTTCAACTCACCTAAAGTTAGGATTAAAATCGATTTTTGACTTCAATATGAATTTTTTTGAAGTTAAAAAAGCGATTTGAAGTTCAACTTCGCTTAACTTATTCGCAAAATGGTGGTACGAAAATATTTTTGCCCCATAAAGTATGCTTTAAATTTGTAAAAATCAACAAAATCCGATCCCTGAATATGAATTCATATTTATACATACCTAATTCTATAAATTTAGTCTCCAGAGAGTAGTGCGGCTGTTAATATTTTAAGCGTTGTCTTACAATTGAGCTCACGAAATACGTTACCACATTTGGAGAGCATTTTCGAAACAATATGCAACGAATGTAGTAAGGCACAGCAGGAGAAACACATTTGCGCCTATTTAAGAGTATTCAATGCATTCTTTGTCAATGTTGATCGTTGGCATGAAGATTGTATTTTAGAAGTGGACAAGAAACTCCCAGAAGACATCGATATGGATACTGATAGTGGTATACTTATGACTTGGTTGGAAATTTTGGAAAAGCCTATAGAAAATTGTAAAAATGAAACGGAAAAAATGTTGAAGAAAATGAAGAAAATATGAAGGAAATTAAAAATGATAATGAAGAAGAACAAGACGATAATACCGATGAAAAGGATCACAGCAAAACCACCGTTGAATTACCACGCCACATAAATATTATCAAAGGCATAATTGAACAAACTTTGAAATTCATTTCGAGCAAATCTCAATCCCATCAAATACTAGCGTTGGAGTGTCTTATCAATGGCATACCGCTATTGAAAGACTATCAGAACGTGCTATTACCATTGGTACACAATATTTGGCACCCATTATTGGAAAAGTTTCGTATTAGAGATCCGTTGGTCCTGAATCGTTGTTTTACACTCCTCAATGTGCTTGCCACACATGCCAAGGGTTTTATACTTAAACGAAGTTTGGAGTAAGTAATTTCTCTTTCAACGAATGTAGTCATTATTAATGTAACATTAACTTTTTTTTTAGCGATGTTATACCTTTCTTGAAAGTCTATCTCAAGGAAACAGCTGCTCAGAGTGCGGTGGAGCATAACAAATCGTTAGTATAAGATTTTTATATTATTTTACCATAAAAGAAAATTTATGTTTCTTTCATTTTAGACAAACTCAGATGTATAAATTGCAGTTGAAGCTATTGCAGGAGTTCAGCAATCTTATAATTTCAATGAAAATTGATGGGAAACATTTGAACGATATTGCTGAAGTTATTAGTTTATACCTTTCACAAAAACAGCCAAAAGAATTTCAAAACTATGCTGTTAAATTCTGTTTGGACTTAAAGTCACACAATGGACCATTAATTTATTTGATTGCATTGAAGAAATGCCATTTAAAAGATTATAAGGATAATGTAAATAAGATTATAAGTGATTTTGGATTGAAATAAGAAAAATGTTATATTAACCTGAACGTTCTGTTAACGCTTGTTGATTTTTCCCTCATGGAATTTTTACTTAACATGGATTTTTTCTTTATTTTGTCATTACATATTTGCATTGTAAGCTAAGCTCAATGAATTAAGTATGTTAATTATAAGAAAAAATACAGTAACAGCCCTATTCTAAATGAATATACCCCGGGAATTTTTCCCCTAGAAAAAAGGAAGTATTCTAACAGCCCGATTCTGAATATTCCCGGGGAATTTACTTTTCTCGAGAGTAAAATTATTATTCTTTAAATATTTGGGGGAAGAAATTTGATGGGAAATTGGTATTTGACCCATACCCATAATTTTTCTTACCCTATCTATTTGAAAATGGAGAGTTTTAGTCTCGAGAAAAGTAAATTCCCCGGGAATTCGTTCCCCGGGAATATTCAGAATCGGGCTGTAAGTGTCAATAAAAGAAAAAGTGTGATGACTGTTACTTAAAAAAGTTTAAAATACTTGGCTTCCTTTATATTCACTTCCCCAGTGTGTTAAAAATGGGAGAAATTTTTCAAATTCCGCAGGGAAAAACTTCCCGGGAATATTTAGAATCGGGCTGTAAATGTATTGGAAATTGCGCCCAAACCGATCATTAAAAAGCACCAGAGCTATAGTAAAACTTTCAGCGAATTAGAAAATCTTTAACTTTCATTAATGAAAATATTTTATTCACTAAAAGGGCAAAGATTAATGGATGTAATAAACTTAGTTAATTCAATTTAAAAAAAAAAAGTAAAATTAGTAAGTCGATATTTTTAAAAGAAATGTGTAAATAGTTAGGGTGCTGAGTGGCCAATTTTTCAAATGATAACGTTATCATTTATGTGTTTGCAAAGTTATTTATTATTTACACGTACATATTACATTTTCGATTTAAATTAAAAACTTATTACCAAAATATACAACATTTAAAATTACAGTATACGACTATTCAATCAGTCGGATCAGCAGTTGAAGCTAGAGGTGAAGGCGGTTTTGCTATAGACGAAACAGAAGCCGACGTCGTTGGTGCAGTAGACGTTGAGGGTTTTGATGACATAGTAGTTGAGTTAGTATTTTCAGGGAGTTTTTCCGTTGAATTTCTATCTGGCTCGGGACTTATTTCCTCTATCGATTCGGCTACATTGTTTGCTGCTGCCTCAACATTGTTGCTATTTGAAGCCGAGATATTTGAATTATCATTTGCCTGCTGGTTTGGTTGCTGTTCAGGATTTGGTTCCGCATTGTTTTGTTGATTTTGATATGGCCTTCTTGTATACATTATAAAACCGAGCAATAGAGTCAATAGAGTTATCATGTATAAGTCCCAATTTGCAGCAATATTCTCATCCATATAGAAAACAAATTTATAAGGTGACTGCAAAAAAAAAAAGTTTATTTTATATTTATATTTTTAATTTCTATCTATGTGAACTTACAGCTTTAATTGCCTCGACTTTGGCCAAGATTTGCAACTTTAACAGCGCAATCGCAACTGGAACTTTGGCATCGGCGTTTGTTTCTGCTGCTAAATCATAAAGTCTCTTTGCCAAATGCCAATCTTTCTTCATGCCCAGGCCTTGTTCATGCATATAACCAAGATTAAACATCGCTTGCGCATTGTATTGCTGCTCTGATGCTTTCCTATTTAAAAATTACAAATAAAATTTAATAACGAAATATATTCTTAAATTAAATTGTTTTAATATATTTTTTTAATGAAATGGACAATAAAATTTAAATAACATACCTATATAGAGAAGCAGCCGTTTCAAAGTCGACATTGGTACCCCAACCGTAATAGTAGTAATCTCCTAATTTAACTTGAGCCGCTGAATATCCTTGCGCTGCAGCACGTTTCCAATAGTAGAAAGCGCGTATTAAATCTTCATGGCGATCGTGGAATATCGTAACATCACCACGATCCAATAAATAGGCCGCATTGCCCTGAGCAACTTCATAGCCAAGCTCACCAAGTAGCGCGTATTGCATATACGCCTCATCTATTCGATTATTCTTATAGTCACTGTAAGCATGCATCAATTGCTGAGCCCAACGACCACGTTCCGAAACGGTTTTAAAGAACTAAAAAAAAAAATAAAATTAATGCTTTTTCTAGATACATATATGGATACTCATTTAACATACATCGACTGCGACTGGACACGAACGCATGATTCCCATGCCATAAGCGTTCATTATACCCAAATTGTAGAGTGCCAGAACATGCCCAGATTGTGATGCTAATTGAAAATACTTCAGTGCTAGCTTGTAATCGGTCTTCACACCAGTGCCAGCTAGAATTATACAAAATTATTAATTCTATCAATTATGTATATGAATTTTAATTGACTGCACTTACTAAAATACATATTGCCCAGTTGTAATTGTCCATCAACCCAACCTTGGTCGGCAGCTTGTGTAAAATAGTTAAGCGCTTTCATTGAATCTTTTGGTACACCAAGTCCTTTTAAATACATTAAGCCCAGACCACTTTGACCAACTGGATCACCCAAATCAGCAGCTTTTTTAAAGTACTTTTAAAATGGAAAATACACAAATGCATCGATTTTACTTAAAATTCAAGTGTGATGCATAAATATTTCAAAATTTAAATAATGAATGGCAAGCGCAGTCAATCATTGATTTAAAATACTGAGAACAGTTTGAAATTCACTTTTTCGATTTTTTTTATATTTTTATGTGTACTTTTATTTTTGTGTGGCGGATCCAATATGGCTGACTTTTTTCAAAAATGGAAAGTGGGTGATTGGGACAGAGGGAGAGAGGGTGATGGGGAGAGGGAGAGTGGGTGGGAGGATGATATGGTGAGAGGGTGAGAAGGAGAGATGGTGAGACGGTGAGGAGAGTGGGTGGAGGGAGAGGGGGAGAGAGCGTGAGAGTAAGATGAGAGCGTGAGAGGGAGAGAAGGTGAGAAGGAGAGAGAGAGAAAGAAGGAGAGATGGAGAGGGTGAAAGGGGGAGATATATGGTGAGAGGGAAGGAGGGATGTTGAGATGGTGAGAGGGTGGGAAGGTTGGATGGGAGAGAATAAATTCTTTTGACCTTTGAGCGACGTCACAGGCTTATATCCAGCCAATAATATATTTCTCTTATCAATGTTCTGCCATCATCATCTATCATTATAGAGCTCTTTAGCCACGTCATCTTCAAACGTGAAGAACTTACCTTTAGTGCCGTCTCATTATCAGCTTTAATAAAATCGCTCCCCTCAAGATAAAGTTTGCCTAGAAACGCATAACCAATAGCATTGCCTGCATTTGCTGCTAACGTAAAATATTGCATTGCCTTTTGGTGATCCTGTTGTATCGCTTTGCCACCTTGATAGTATAATTGACCCAAGCCAACCTGCGATTGAACGTCACCCTTGTCGGCCAGCAATTGATAGTAATCAACAATTTCAGTTTCTTGGCTGCCTGGATTTTCGGATTCATCGAGCAAACGTACACGATGCACAACCGGGCCATTCGAGAATGTTATTTTCGATGCAACCTTCTTGGCAACTTTCTTATAAAACGATAGAGAACGTTCGCAACTAATGGGCACATTAATACCATATGAATAACGATATCCCAGTGCCATTTGCGCATAAGTATGATCGCCAAGTGCAGCCAACGTTAAGTGTATGAGCGTATGAGCTTGACTGATATTTTTCCCACCAACTCCAACTGCATACAAGTAAGCCAATCCCTAAATAAATTAAAATTAATTATGGAAAAGTTTCTGAAGACGAAATGCTTTCAAAACAACAAACCATATGAGCTTCGGGAAGACCTTCCTGAACCAGTTCATCAAACTCTGTGGCAGCATATTCAAAATTGAAATCAATCCAATGACCCAATAAATATCCCCAAGCTAGTTCAGCTCGCGCCTTTGAATGCTTCATTTCAGCAGCTTTTCGTATTAGTGTGTAAGCGACTTTTTTATCTGAACGCGGATTCATTAGCATTTCGATTCCCTTTTCATACATACTATGTGCTAGAATATCAATTATAAATTCAATTGATTTAACATATATGTTCCATTTGATTAACATACCTTCAATTTGTTCTGGCGTTGGATCTTCTATTCTATTGGCTTCTATTGGCTCTCGACGTGCCTCGATTTGTTCGATTTGTTCTTGCAGCTTCTGTTTGACAATTTTATCATTGTATATTCGTTCCAATAACGCCGCTTGGAATATATTCGAACGTTGGACAGATTCTCGGTCAAGAGAAAGCCAAGATTCCGGTTTCTCCGTCAAGTATTTTGATGACTTTCGTTCATTGTTGCTGTTGTTTTCCGTTTCAGCTTCATTAGGAACTTGCGTTGGTTGTGTTGCATCATTGTCGGCCGTTGTTTGCCGCCGCTGTCGAGTCCTTCTTCTCGCTAACATCCGGACTTGGATCGCCTGGTCCCAAAAGCGTTGCGTTGCCTTGTAACGCGAATAAGAAGAACAAAAAGAAGAGGTTGACCATAAGATGCAGCCTCATCGTTTTCTGGAAAAATGAATATTTAGCACATAAGCTTAGACATTGAAATAATGCTTAATCGATTTTGTACCATTGTTGTGAATAAAGAAATCTATTAAAAATTTTACATGTTTTAATCTTCGTAAATTAGAGAGTTTCTTTGATTACACGTAAGAAATAATCCAATTGGTGCCCGTTCACACTGGGATATATTATCCGCAGAAAAAATTATATTTTGTGAGTTCCCGGTCAGACGAGCGTGAAAATATTTTATTCGTTTCTATTGTTGATGATTTTTCTATTTGCGTTTTTTCTACTGTTAACAAAAAATGCTTGTTTTCTGATAGCGGAAGAATTCTTGCAAATGTTCAACATATACGCAACTAGTTACAATCGGATCTTCAGTTGATTAAAATTGATTATATAAGTTTGCATGTGTTGAATATTTGATGGAATTCCTATGCTATTGAAAACCAAGCCAAAGAGTTTCGATATATCGAAACACTTTGATCAAGCATAATGCCAACAAATCGATAGGAATTGAATTTTATAATAATAAGACACGTATGAAAAACTCTTCAGTCAGACGCTTCAATTATGCCCCACTTTCGGTCGTCATTGATTCCTTTTTATACCCGACACACTCTGTGTCGAGGGTATATTGCGTTTGTGTGGTTGTGTGTAACACCCAGAACCAATCGAGATAGACCATACAAAATATATATAGAAATGATCAGCGTCACCAGGAGATTCGATTTAGACATGTCCGTCTGTCTGTCTGTCTGTCTGTCTGTCTGTCTGTATACAGTTATCTTATCGAAGGAGTTGAGCTATCTTGACAAAATTTGGTATGCGTGCTCACGGCGACATGAGTAAGATTAAGTTCGAGAATGGACCCGATCGGACCATTTTTAGGGGTACCTCCAGTACTAGGGTCTGTTACGAAAATCACAAAAACTGCTCTAAAATTGAAGTATTTCAACATATTTTGATGCAATTTGATATTTGAACATTTTTCAAGGCAAGTAATACGAATTCCAAAAATTTTGAAAGTGGGCGTGGCAGAAGGGCGTTTTTCGAAAATTGTCCCTTACACCCGAAATTCAAATGGGACTTGAACGAAATTTGGCACTTATGCCATAATCATCCTCCCAAAAAATTTTCTTGATCGGCCCATTATTAAGGGTACCTCCAGTACTAGGGTCTGTTTCCAAAAATCCCAAAACTGCCTTAAAATCGGACTTTTTCGAAATATTTTAATGAAGCTTAAAATTTGAGCGTATATTTAAGCCTCCGATCATAGTTCAACAAAAATTGGAAAAGTGGGCGTGGCAAAGGGGCATTTTTCATAAAGAAATCTATCAAAAGTCGGTATATGGGGCCCCTTATGGTCTTAAACACCTCTTGATATTAAAAATTATTTGAACATGTGTGTCTGTGTCGGGTATTCTATTGTCAGGCTCGCCTGACTATAACACCCTTACTTGTTTAACTCAAGTATGTATGTTATCGTTACGTTACGCTGTATTACTAATCGAATCCTAAGAGGCCCAAACATGTTTGTTAAATTTTTTTTGTCACAAGAAATATTGGAAACATTCCTATACAAGCTATGCCTACAAGAAATTTTTTGAATTGCCGAGTAAAAAAAAATGTTGAAACCGTCTATGGGGGCTTTTCTAACCAACATCGGCACCGAAAATCCACATTTTGCTTTCTCTACTGTATCTTTCTATACATAATTAATTGTTGTGAAGAATGTTTCCCTTGCAATTTTTAAAGAGTTGACATTGTCCAGCAGCCGCATAGCACATATTTCATCTATGTACTATACAATGTATGTTGCATTTGAATTCCATATTGACACTCAGCTATGCCTGAACATGATATGAGTTAATACATCGTTAACACAGCTGCTGATGTATGTTTTATGAAATCAACAATCAAAGAAATTAACAAATGCGCAATACTCAGTTTGTATGAAAAGTATTACGCTGGGAAGCACTGTTTTAAAGCATCGAAGGCTCGAGCGCACCGTAACAGCTTACATTTCAAAAATTTTAATGGCATACCATATAAAAATCAACCCTGGCAATATTGCTACTTTTTGCCAAAGCAATTTGACAAATTGCCACAATTATTCCACTGCCAGCCGCAGCGTAGTGTAAACACGAACATAAAAAATTGAAAAAAAAAATCTCAGTTGCAAATATCAGCCAATGGAAATTGGGACTAACTCGGCTCTTATGTCCGTCAAAATCGTGATGTGACTGATTTTTGGTTTTCTCATTTCGTTTGTTTAAGAAATTTATCAAATAAAACATTAAATAATTGAATTTCGCAAGGACCAAGTAATTTGCTACAAGCGACAAATAAGAGCTGCGAGTTTTTTTTATTAATAAAAGGTAATTGAAAAGAAATGTATTACAAAATTGGTCCTGCAATGTGTTCCATATAAATGAGTCTTTATGTCGGAATGTCTGGCTCTTATAACTTTGTCTGTAGAATGTAGAATGTGCGATAAATGTTTGTAGAAGAAACTACTGTTGAATTTGAATTGAAAAGAAAAGAAAAACGAATTTCCTATCGATGAATTTTATTTCATACTAACATAAAATAAACATTTTGCAGGAAAAAAAAAATACAAATAAATGAAATGGCGGAGCTAACCAACAACAATGAAACACTGCAGGAGGCAACATCCAACGATGTGGACAAAAGAGAAGAAGACGGATTTGTCGATGTCGAAGAAGCTGAAAAATATAAAAACTTAGGAAACGAGTTCCTCAAGTGTAAGATATTTTCGATATTTTAATTCTCAACGATTTTAAATAGAGGTTTTTGGTTCAGTGCGTTTTATTCTTATTTGAGATTTAATTCATATTTGTAAAATAAACCAATAATTGTTATATCGTTTCAGCCAAGGACTTTGAAAAAGCAATAGAAATGTATACCAAAGCTATTGAATTGTCTCCCAATAATGCAATCTTCTATGCAAATCGTTCATTAGCACATTTAAGGCAAGAAAGCTTTGGTTTCGCCTTACAAGATGGAATAGCTGCTGTTAAAGCCGATCCGAAATATTTGAAAGGCTATTATCGGCGTGCGGCAGCTCAAATGTCCTTGGGTAAATTTAAACAGGCATTATCAGATTTTGAATATGTAAGCGCGACTCATTCATTGAACCTATATTGTATTACTTTGATTAATCAAATCTTTTTAAGGTTTCAAAAGCGCGTCCAAACGACAAGGATGCTAAGATGAAGTATACCGAGTGTAATAAAATAGTCAAAATGCGTGCCTTCGAGCGTGCCATTGCCGTAGATAAACCGGATAAATCTTTGGCCGAAATGTATAGAGATCTAGAGAGCATAAGTAAAAAAAAAAATAACACTAAACAGTAGTGGAATTTAGATAAAAACGAATATTTCTATTTTCAGATATTGAAGACGACTATGCAGGACCATCGTTGGAAGATGGCAAAGTAACTCTTCAATTTATGCTCGATTTAATGCAGCATTATAAGGATCAAAAGAAACTGCATCGTAAATTCGCATACAAAATACTTTGCGACATTGATACTTATATGCGTGCTCAGCCATCGTTGGTCGACATAACAGTGCCAGATGAATCGAAGTTTACCATTTGTGGCGATGTGCACGGTCAATTCTATGATCTTATGAATATATTCGATATCAATGGTCTGCCGTCGCCAACAAATCCATATTTATTTAATGGTGATTTCGTTGATAGAGGCTCATTCTCGGTGGAATGTATTTTTACGCTTTTTGGCTTTAAGTTACTGTATCCAGATCATTTCTTTTTATCACGCGGTAAGTACTAATTAGATTCGAGAAAAAATTTAATTGAAATCACATTGATTTCGAATTTTTTTTCAATCGGATTCGATTTCTAGAGCATGCCTGAACACATTCCTTTGTAAAAATTCTTTCGAGTCACAATTGAAAAGGTCTTTCAGTTATGGGCAATTCCATGAATACGATCTCACCGTGGCACTCACTTTTTAAGCTCGAAATAATAACAAAAAAAAGGACGTGATTCTCAAGGACTTAAAATTTTGAAAACGTTTAACAATAGTTAAGTACTGATTACGCAATTTGTGCTCAGACTGGCTGTCACGGATGGGACCGTTTCTCATGGAATTATCCTTATTTAATCAAAAGAATAAAATATCAACCCATTTTCAAGCTCTTTTCTCTAAAGATCACGAACCACATGAATATTATCATTCTGTTGCAGCTTAATTTTACTCCATTTCTTTCTTCAGGCAATCACGAAAGTATTAATATGAATCAAATGTATGGATTTACTGGTGAAGTAACTGCGAAATATACAAGTACCATGGCGGATATGTTCACGCAGGTGTTTAATTGGCTACCGCTTTGCCATTGTATTAATCAAAAGATATTGGTAATGCATGGTGGACTCTTTGCGAGCGACAATGTTAGTCTCGATGATATTCGGCGCATCGAAAGAAACTGTCAACCGCCCGAAGAAGGTCTTATGTGTGAACTTCTTTGGTCGGATCCACAGAAGTGGTTGGGACGAGGTCCATCAAAGCGCGGTGTTGGAATTCAATTTGGCCCAGATGTTACGGAAGCCTTCTGTAAACGTAACAATCTCGATTATATTGTACGTAGTCACGAGGTAAAGGATATGGGTTACGAAGTAACGCATAACGGTCAATGCATAACTGTGTTCTCGGCTCCAAATTATTGGTAAGCTTAAAATTTTTTTTTTTTTTTAAACTCATCATTAAGTAAATCAATTCTTTATGATCATTTCAGCGATACTATGGGAAATATGGGGGCTTTTATAACTATTAAAGGAAACGATTTGAATCCAAACTTTAGATCATTTGAGTCTGTGGTAAGCATTTATCTTAAGGATGGACAAAATAGAATTACAGTTAAACTTCCAGAACTCGAACCACCATTATACAAAGATTAAATATGTTCGAGTTATAGAGTTAGGTAAACGAAATTGTATATAAAATATTCGCTATTGTCGATTCAGTTCGAGTTATAGAAAATTTGAGTTGCAGAGGTTCGAGCAATGGAAGTTTGACTGCTTCTTTAAAATCAAGTGAGCTTTCTGCTCAGTTTTGAAATATTCTAAACCAATTTTAATTTTTATTTTAACTCTTTTAGCCACATCCGGACGTTAAACCCATGGCGTATGCAAGTAGCCTTATGAGCTTATTTACGTAGTAATATACTTTAAACTAAGTGTAACGTCAAGAACAACGCAAGTACACAGTTTAGTTGCTTCAGTTGAGATCCCTTAAAAAAAATTTACAAAAATATAAAACTTCTTATTATTTTTTTTTAATTATTATTTATTGTTAATTCAATTCTCTTGCAGCAATATATGTATTTCTTCGAGATTTATTTTCCTATGCAATCTATTAAATTTTTATCGAAATTATTTCATTTCATTTCATTAATTTTGTAACGAGAAGCAGAAAAAGAAAACGAAAATTATGGAGCTCTCAAAAATGTATCAAATTATTTTATATTCAAGCAAATAGATCACAATTTTCTATCATATGAGGAGAATCATATGAAATTAGTCATACAGTAAAATAAATAAAAAAAAAAAAGCTATATATTTTACAAAGTCGTGTATCTTAGCCACTTATCAAAGATAGTAAAAAGAAAAGAAAAGACACATCTAGAACGTACACAATAGAAAGAAGAATAAAGGAGTAAATACTATTACGAATATTATAAAAGATAATAAGAGCAATTTTAAAACAATAAAAGCTGTGCTAAACATTTTTTAAAGAATTAACCGGTACGTTTGTTTAGATCTAATTTTGCTAATACTAATCTTTATTGGCTGACCAAGTCACACAGCCGTACAATTGGGTAGATTTGACGCATGCTTTAAAAATTTTGATTTCTTCAGCTGTGAGAATGTGCTCTTAGCTTTCCGAAATCGCAAATCCACGTCCATTGTGGTGTCGCCATCAATGCCAATAACACTGCTGAGAAAATTGAAATTCTGGGCCCTTACTCTGTAGTTCGACTCGAACAAAAATTTGCTCGGATTGGAACGTTTCATACTTCCTTGTTCCGAGTGTCGGATGTTCGTTATATTTATTATCGAACTATAGAGTAAGGCCACCTGTACTTCATTGTGGACATGATCGATAGTTCTTACGTAATAAATTCATTAATTTCTACAAATTTTCGCCTTATCAACTAACTTAACTCTACGATTTAAAACGATGGCAGTCAGTACTGCAAGTTAAGGCCGATTTAGTGGAGCAAGCTAGCTGAACGTAAGCTGTCATGTGTTTGTTGTATTTTCGCAACAACAAATACATGAAGCTTACGCTTCGCTTTGCTCCACTATAATTCGGCCTAGTATGCATTTCATAAAGCTTTTACAATTCATTGTTTGATCAATAGTGCTGCATTGAAAACAACCGGTACTGCTTTTCGAAGCGTGCGAGGATTTGGTTGTGAGCATGAATCCCTGCGTTGTCGGTCCTGTATATCGGACATCACTACTGGGTCCATACCTTTTAACACCTATGAAGACATTTGCATAATATGGGCCAGGTACCTGTCCATACTTCAACACTTTTTATGAGGTTATCAATTTAGGGCAGCGCTGTTGAAATGGAAATGAAATATCGATTATTTTTATCGAAAGCCAGCTGTTGAAACAATTAAAACAGCGCTTGAAACGAATTCAAAAGATGAGAGGTCAACGCGACAATAGCTTAAAAATGTTTCATTTGACCGTTTTGATACGTCATTTCCTCAAAAACATGAATTCCTGACTGACGACTGTCCGATTTCTCCCGTATGCGTGATCACGACGAATGAGTAAGATCAAGTTCTAGAATGGGCCTGATCGCACCTATACCTATAGTACCTACCCTATATTAGGGTGTGTCACAAAAATCTCAAAACTGAGACAAAGTCGGAGTTATTGGAGACACATATTTCAATTAAATTTGAAATTTGAGCTTATATTTTTGCCTTTGGTTAAAACTTATATAACTAACTGTTTATCTGTGTCCAGTATTGTATTGTCAGGTGCGACTGACTATAACACCCTTACTTGCTAATATTCTTTTTGTTTTATAGCGCGTTTCCATATGGTGTTTTATACGTGCTTAAGGAGGCTTTCGTGTTTAAAAGCCCTAAACATCATGTTTTATACGTGTTTTGACATACAAACGTTAAACACGAAAACGAAGTGTTTATCTCATAAACACCTCGAAAACATATCAATCGATAAGAAACCGCGCATAGTATTCTTTTTTTTTTTTTTTTTGGTTATAATTAATATGGCAGGGACACAGTTAGGTCCACATATGCCAGGATAGAACTTTTGCAATAATATGTAAAGGATCGAACGTTTAAATGACCGTCGTCAGGATTATTTTCGAATTTGTTACTAACAAATTGTAAGGTTAGATCGATTTATCTTTGTTGTCATAGTATTCTTATAATTTCGATAACTTCTCAGCAATGCAAGAATTTTAATATTTATCGGAAAAGTTCCGCCAACTCTTCAACTGGCATGTTCTTATTAGTTGAAGCTATTCCAATATTTTCAATAATCTTCCATTTATTCAACTTTCAATTCAAGGACAATATCTAATTTATCATATTCCTTTGATATTGTGCGAAAGCAGCGTCCCTAACGTCATTAGTGTTATCAAAGTTGTGGCAAATATTGCGTTTGCCCAGGGCGGCAAAAACGCTGGATCGGACCACTACTAATTCGAATACCAGGTTATGTTTTTCTACAACTTTTGGACTTGATAAAACACTTTGTGAGTACTAGTTTTGTATATATATATATACTGATCTTTGACCCACCATCTAAAATAATAGCTGAATTATCGAGAAAATGTGCTATATCTTTTTGTTTGCAAAAATATTTCACAGTAGTGGGACTCATGCAGCTTCGCAAATTGTGGGAAATGAGATTAATCTGTACACACTGTCAAATGTATTTATATGAAAATTTACGATGGGGAAAAAGTAGTAAAAAGGTTACATTTGGACGAAGTTTGGGAAATGAAATTGTACGCAAGCAATATGAAATTTAATGGAAATTGAAGCTATGGTCATGTAATTATTGTATAAAAATAAGGATAATACCAATATCTTAAAACAACAACAACTTTAAACCTAAAATACTCTTCCATATAAGGAAACTGGCATTTATCACGTCTGCATTGAATGTGAAAGAAAATTGAAAAAGAAAGAGAGAAAGAATCATTTGTGGTCCTCATGCATGTTCGCAAATAGCCCTCGTAAATTTGGCGATTCGCAAATTTTCCGACGCTGCATGGTTGACCCTTTGAAAGCACTTCACAAAATATTTTTTATTCATATAAAAATTCAATAGTTTTTGGAAAAAAGGCTTAAGCTTATTTCACCTTACATTTCCGGTTCATCAAACTTGATTGACTGTAAAAGTCAGCTCGAATCTGCTTTGCGAAAAAGACTTCCTTCGTTTTGCGAAGCAACAACTAGAAGTGGTACTCATGCAGCTTCGCAAATGCCTTCGCAACTTTTCCCATCGTAAATTTTCATATAAATTTTGACAGTTGTGTGACAAATTTCTTATTTCCCACAATTTGCGAAGCTGCATGAGTCCCACTAGAGTTTGTCACGCTTCGTAAAATTTCTTCCATACAAATTTTGACAGTTCATTTCCCATTTCGCAAAATTTTTCATTTCGTAAAATTTGTGAACCTTCATGAGGACCACTATTGACTACGAAAACTAATT
This sequence comes from Chlorops oryzae, assembly GCA_020466095.1. NCBI lineage: Eukaryota > Metazoa > Arthropoda > Insecta > Diptera > Chloropidae > Chlorops > Chlorops oryzae. The sequence goes on along the minus strand of CM035807.1, from coordinate 5,277,322 downwards.
CCGCATTTCTGTCAATGAGAGATAGATTGACTGCCTTGATAATTCTTAGCAATCTTCAATCTTCAAACTGCACAGTGAAAAACTAGAAACCTCAATGAATTGTGAAGAAAAACCGATTCCGAATGTGAATGCAATCCGAACAATTCATGTCATTCGCATTGTCACAGTCATTGTTCAGATTTCTTGGCCAGAAGCTGAACGCACTGCAGGCGTCGGCATTCAGCATCTTGAATGCAAGTACATACATACATACATATGTACGCAAAATTGTGCAAAAAAAAAAAACGAAGAAAAAAGTCAGCACATGCTTTGGAACCACCACCATTCGACTGTGGACCGAATGCGACAGTTGGTCGTAATTGAGTTGTTCGCAAACTGCGTGTGCGTCTGTGTGTGTGTGTGTGTGCCGCAAGCTGGCGGCAAACGCATTAGCACCTACCTAAGCGAAAAAAAAAAACTGGAATGTTAAATGTGACAACAAGTCGGAACATGGACATGTCTCCATGTTGTTTATTTACTTGTGGATTTCAATGTCAAGGTCAAGAGAAAAGCATCCCAGCGGGAAATGTCCCCCTGACATCATCGATGAAGTCAGGGTGCCTTTTGGAGCCGGAACGCATGCGATTTCATAGGACATTTTGTATGAAATTTGTACAAGAGTTGGACAGTGAATTCACCGGTGATATGTCATCCATATCCGGTGATATGTTGCCATAGCGAAAAAAGCATTTGAAAGCAGCACATTTTCTTATCTCTCTAAATGTCAATTTATAGAAACCAGCTCTTCTTTGCCTTCTCTTTGAATGTTTCGAAAATTTTTAAAATTCCTTTTTCGACAATTTTTGTTCGCCTCAGCCAGAGATCGAACCCGTAATTTTCGGATTGGGAGTCGAGCACTCATCCACTACGCCACTTCATGCTAACGCTCAACTGACGCTAAAACCTCATTTAAATTTCAGTAGCCAATCAGATTTAAACACACGAACAGCACCCCTCTACAAAGACATGTCCCCCAAGGTGTCATGCATGATACTTTCACCTATATCGTCCCCTCAGAAAACGACTGTCGTATGTCCCATAAGAAATACATGCGACATATGACAGTCGTTTTCTGAGGATACGATATGTCGTCGATAACATGATACAAGAAAACAAGATAGCGCCACTTCAGTACCGCTATTTTGAGGCTCTCTTTGAGAGCCGAAAATTGAGTTTGTGACGTCACTGAGCGAGAAATTGTTGTTGTTTCCCATGCTATTCAAAAAAGTAAAAAGCCGGTTTAACATGGGAAACAACAACAACGAATCGCGATTTTGAGTTTGTGACGTTTCCTCTCTCAAGTGGCGCTATCTTGTTTTCTTGTATCATGGTCGATAATATCACTGATGACTTTGTCATGCAGGAGATAATTTCCCGCTGGGATCGAGTATTTTGTTGACAAGGCTGAGGAGCAACATTAAGATTTCTCTCATACCAATTGACGGTATAATAAAAAATTTTTCATTTCTTTGAATAAGGGGTGAAAATAAAAGCCCAAGCGGACTTGTTCGCCGTAGACACCCTTTATGAATCCTGCGTGTTTTGATTGACATATTCAGTGGCGTAGCGAGACATTTCGGCGCCCGGCGAACGGAAATTCCGCCCCCCTCTAACCGGCCTCAATAAAAATACCTTCATAAAAATTTAAATATGATTTGACGCCCGGGGCGGCTGCCCCTTCGATCCCCCCTGGATATATTTGTACTACTATTTTCTGTTGCCAGGCAGTGAAGCAGAAAAACAGAAGACCCGAAGGAGATCTTTCAACTAAGAGATAACGCTTCTTAAGTCCCTTCTAAGCATGGGTGTAAAGTCGAACATTCCTCCGATGAATAATCGCTCACCATTTCAATTAACAAGCAATTTCGATGTCTCATTAAAAATGTCTTAACAAGTGGCTTAGGAGCTTAAAGGAGCTTACCCTTTTTCCGATCCAAAGCGAACATGATTAATTCAATTGAGGCAATTACGTCAACGGTTTATCCTGCGGTTTTGATCCTTCATAGTCTTCTAACTGCCATAAGTAGAAGCAGAAGCAGAGGGGCAAAAAACTGTTGCATAATTTTCCGCTGCTTAACTGATTTAGCCGTTGCCATGAAGCACAAAGATGCGTCAGCAGCGTTTACAACGTAACCGATGCTGGCTTTTTAACAGGCAATACATGCGGATTTTGCGGTTGTGTGCAACAAAGCCAGCAACAACAACAATAATAACAACGAAAACAACAAAAATAGCAACAACAACAAAAATGCAACAACAACAAATCCCAACGAAAACGAATACCTGTCGTTGTCGTTTAATCTCATGCGGTGCACATCCGTTGCAGCCGACTTCCGTTCCAGCGCACCGCAAAAACGCAACGTAAAAGCTTTGGGTGCGCATGAATTTCTATTTGACAACAACAAGTACATACCAGCTATTTTGACAATTTTCCACTGGCTTAAGTTAAGCGCACTTATTAGTAATTTTATCGTTTTGAGATAAGAGTTCACGGTGAATTAAACGGCGATGGTGTGTGCGTGCGAATTCAACGTGCGACTTTTGTGTAGCAATTTTTCTGCACGGCTGCCATCTCGGTGGTTTGTTTGATAAATGGAGGTACAAATCTTATTTTATCTAGGACATCCAATTACGGTTTTAGACGATTGCAGGATTCTCGATGTTTGGGGTGCACACACACGATCTTAATGCCAGCTCAACTTATTCAAATGTTTTATGATTTTATTTTTTTCCCTAAAATTGGGACGCCAAACTGTTTGACTTTGTGGCAGTCCTGATTCAGACCGATGATTTCAAAACTCAAACTTGAAAAGAGTTCTCTCGCCCTGTAGAAAAGCTGTCAGTCTTCAGGCATTAAAAAAGGTAATTTCATAGCATGGGGGAGCATAAAGTGGGATTATAAAGTGTATCGCTGTGGGGAACATGGGATATCGTGTATGCCTTTAAGGGGGTTATCTTATTCGACAAAAAATTTTTTGGATTTTTTCTTTTGCATTTTTTTTATAGCTTGGATATTTGGGAATATCGTGCTAAAAGGATTTTTTGAAATTCGAAATAGTTTAGAAGATATAGCCTTCTTTGTCGAGCAAGGTCTGCGCTAAGGCGAGTCATTTTTGCGTTGCTTCAAACTCTCTATTCTCTTTCACGATTTCTCCAGTTCAACTGGACCGATTTTAATGAAACAAAGTGGATTCGACGCAGAATTGTCACCATTCTCGGATGACCCTCAATTATAATTTTAGCAAATTTTTTACAATTTTTTATTTTACATTGAACTACAAAAAATATACCCCGAAATCGATGTTTCATTTTTAATGGCCGCCATTTTGTCAAAAAAAATCGCAAAATTTTTTTCGAGCTTCACCCGAAAGTGACATTTATAGTTGATTACAGTCCCGTTTTTCTTTTTCATTTTGGACAACTTGGAGACGAGGAATCATGGCCGCCAGCACTAAACCTTTTTTTTGGAATCTCCACTTTGACGGTCGAGAACTTTTTGAACCACTCTTTTGAACCTCTTCGTTTTTGTCAGGAATTTTTAAAAATTGGTCCAGAGAGACAACCCCCTTAAATTAGAAGCAGTCCAGTTTGAATTTAATTTTTCGAGACCTAAAAAACTTAATTTAATTTTTCTAGAATTTTTAAGCAATAACCGCTTAAGTCATTTTTTGCAGTTTCGAGAAAAAGCGCTTTAAAGGTTTGAATTCGTATGCCTTCCCAAGTTGAATTGAATTTATTTTTTGAACAACTTTTTTTCTAATTATGGTAGGGAGTCAAGATTTTGCTGGTGTAAATGTCTGTTCGAACGGAATTTAATGGCACCAATAACTTATTTTGAGCTTAAGTCGACTTAATCGGTTATTGCTTATTGCCACAGATTTATGATCGTGAGCGAAGTCGTATGGCAGAAAACACACCAAAGCCAACAAAACGTTGTTTCATGTCGAATTCTACAACAGTATATTGCTTCTTATCTAGCAACACACACCGAGTACGACACAACATTTTGTTGGTCAACGCATTTGTTCGAACGCCGTTGATACATGGCGCTCCATACAGCCAACCCACACCGAACTCGACAAAACGTTGCGAACGCTTGTCGACGTCGATAATCTCATGTAAGCTTACGGCGCAACGCACCTTGCAATATACAGACATCGAATATTCCCCTAAAAATCTGGCAACGATGGTCAATTTACAAATAGTTTTGCCTGCAGCGCTGCAGTACTGAGTTGACTCATGAGTTGAGGGGCAAAACATTTCACAATCGAAACGCATTCAATTGGTTTGCGGGCAACAATCATGTCAAAAAATATCTAGAAATACTGATAACCTTGAAAAAAAAAAAAAATTGTTTAATTGTTATAACGGAGCAAGTAAAAAATTCAACCAAAAAATATAGAAAGTGACCTTGGCCCACAGCATTCATAGAAATTCATGACCATTCAAATAATTAATAGCCGTGAATCGCATTGCACTGAAAACTTAAATCAAAGCAATTAAATACCAAAAATTGAATTGTAAGCTGCTTTCTTACATTTGATCTACGCACAGAGAGCGGTCAGTTGATGTGTGATTATAAATTTTTTTTTTCTTTTGTTTTCAATGATCGATAGCGTCGGCGCTCTTATTATTCTTCTCATGTTGAACGGATCGAAATCCGTTAAAATTCAATTCGGAAACTTTGGCCCATTTTCAATGCGACATTCCAATTTACCTCTACTAATAAATCTCCATAGTGAATTTTCAATTCAATTGATTGTTGATTGTTGGCTATAACGAAAATTGTTTATTTCAAAACAATAACGAGCGCCCGAATTCATTAAACGCCCAAACAATTTTCGGCAAAATGTGCGCACACACACACACACATGCATACATAAATATACCCTGCAGGAAATGACAGTAGTGAATCTATACTCTTTTTCTCCTGTCCGCGTCAACAGTACTACTGACCAATTATGCCCTCCGCAATGCAAACCGCTATAGACAATTAACATTGCTTGTCATTGCAAAACCACCAATAGTGGAGACAAACAATAGACATGCTATTGACGAGAGAACCATTATGAAGGCATTTATTTTTGTGCGTCAACAGCAAAATCCATTCGTGTGTCTATGGTGGCTCAATGCGTTGAGTGCTTGCCTTGAGTAGTGTTGAAACAAAATGAGTAAATACTACTTGATATCGAATACTTTTAGTCGATACTGAGTATATTTTGTACTCAATACTTACCACCAAGTATTTTCGCGGTATCGATACTTTTTATGTCAGTATTTGCTCATAATATTTTCCTTGTATTAGTGCTGCAATTTTGAGGGGTTTTTCCCTTTTTGAGGGACTTTTTCGATTTCATTTTGAAATGGATTTTTCGTAAGCATTTTCCTAGGAAGGGAAAAAGATTTTTATAAATTATCTAAAGGTTAAACCTGCGCCAAATTATTGGCAGCACTGACAAGAAACAGTAATTCAAAAAGAAAGTCTAAGGTCTGGATTCTCACAAAAATTTAATATATAGACTTCTTGTTGACATGGTCGACAGAGATGAACTATACCTATTGACTCATTGTAGACATTGGGTCATGTGCCGACAGGCTTCCTGCAGGGATATATTCCCCCGGCCGTCTTAACGAAGCGTTAAAACGATTCAAAATCGTTGCTTAAAGTCAAGAGTCACACATGTGTGACATTGTATGCGATTTAGGCAGCTTGCCGGCGGGGGGAAATGCCTAAACTTTCCGCACCGTTAGTTTCGAAAAGGAGCGAACGCGTCATCAGCTACGCCCAAAATGAAATAAAGTTTTTCCAAACGCTTTGGTGCAGCGCGCTTTAACGCGAATAATGAAAATTTGCCTTGCGGCTGTCGCGACATGTCGTGTCCACGCGTGGTTTCGATTTTCATGAATTTTCCTTTTTTGGAAAAGCCATGACGATGAAACTGCCAACGATTTTGTACATACATATATACATACATATGTATGTAGGCGGCTATGACAATGAAATGCAGGAGAACAAAAAAGGGCTGCTGTGTGTGTTTTTTTTTTCTCTCTCGGTTAAATCGTATTTGGAATGTTCAATTCGATAATTGTGCAGTCGCAGAACCGAGAAAATGAAAATGAAAATTTCATTTCCCTCCATTCCTTGCCTTTTTAAATTCAATCATCAAATTTAGTACGAAGGCTAGTAAAATGGTGCTTTCAAAAGATAAAGATTTAAAAAAATAAAAAATAAAGATACTTTTTTGAGCTGGCCGACAATCTCGTATACTTTGTAAGCTATTGGTAGGCACGTCGCCTACAATCTCGTATACTTTGTAAGTTATTAGTAGGCAGGTCGCTTACAGTCTCGTATACTTTGTAAGTTATTGGTAGGCAGGTCGCCTTCAGTCTCGTATACTTTGTAAGCTATTGGTAGACAGATCGCTTACAGTCTCGTATACTTTGTAAGCTATTGGTAGGCAGGTCGCCCACAATCTCGTATACTTTGTAAGCTATGGGTAGGCCGATCGCCTACAATCTCGTATACTTTGTAAGCTATTGGTAGGCAGGTCGCTTACAGTCTCGTATACTTTGTAAGCTATTGGTAGGCCGATCGCTTACAGTCTCGTATACTTTGTAAGCTATTGGTAGGCAGGTCGCTTACAGTCTCGTATACTTTGTTAGCTATTGGTAGGCAGATTGCTTACAATCTCGTATACTTTGTAAGCTATTGGTAGGCCGATCGCTTACAGTCTCGTATACTTTGTAAGCTATTGGTAGGTAGGTCGCCTACAGTCTCGTATACTTTGTTAGCTATTGGTAGGCAGGTCGCCCACAATCTCGTATACTTTGTAAGCTAGGGGTAGGCCGATCGCCTACAATCTCGTATACTTTGTAAGCTATTGGTAGGCAGGTCGCTTACAGTCTCGTATACTTTGTAAGCTATTGGTAGGCCGATCGCTTACAGTCTCGTATACTTTGTAAGCTATTGGTAAGCAGGTCGCTTACAGTCTCGTATACTTTGTTAGCTATTGGTAGGCCGATCGCTTACAGTCTCGTATACTTTGTAAGCTATTGGTAGGTAGGTCGCCTACAGTCTCGTATACTTTGTAGGCGGTAGGCACTGTTCTCCGCTGGGCACATACATACATCAGTGTCGTAGGTCGCTGTTGGCTCTGGTGACGCATATGCATATCCAATTCAGCTAGTAAAGTCTCCAGGGTCATTACTCTGACAAATGTCTTTAAGGTATTTTTGTATGGTTTAAAACTTATTAAAAATATTTTATTTTGATGAGGATTTCTTCGTAGTCATTGTATTTAAAAACTTCAAGGGCATTGAGCATTATTCAACGATTTGAAGAACATTTTCCAGGTATGAACATTCATTTGGGAACTTCAACGGAAATTTTTCATCGCCTTAAACTCAATTTTCGTAATATTTTTAAGGCATTTTCTCAGAGCCCTAATTATAAGTTAATAGAGTTGGAACCCTAGATTTGATTTAGCGGAAGTTGAGTGTTAATTTGGTTCGATTAAGCGATTTGTTTTTTCGTTCTTACCCGAAGAAATAATTCATTGCTCAAGGGCAATTCTTATTTTTGGCCAATGCCTAAAGTCAGATTTTTTTAAATTAATTTTTTATTATTTTTTTTGTATTTTTATGACTCGATGAGAGACTTCTTTCTTTTCAATCACTTCAATCAAAATTAATTTTACTATTAATCTTATTGGCAAGTTTAATTTGCCACCTTTTAAAAGCTCATTTTTCATGTCACTTAAAATGCTACTGAATTATTGAATTTTAAACACATTTACAGAACAACGCCCAAAATGGACTGCGTATAAAATTTTTATGATAACCAATCATGATTACACATGTTAGCTAATTGAGTTTATCACGTCATTTAATATCGAATGTGCAAGTTTGAAAGGTCCAAGAGTTCCGGACATGCAGTCGAAAGTAAAAAAGCTTACGCCAAAGGAACAAAAAAGTTGCTATAATTAAGTCAAATTAACAAATTGCTGCAGTGTGCAATCGCGCTTCAATTGGTAGGTATTGTGGGTGTTGGCTCCATTGGTGTTCATGAGTGCATTCATTACTGCAATTAGATTTCAATATTATGAGCTCCATGGCGTGATAACGAAAATCATGAAATGATTTAATGAGTTTAACCCACCATCAAATCAGAACGCAATCCTGCCTTAACACTTCGATTGCTTATTGCGGTTTCCGAATTAGCATTGAAGCACGATAGGGTCGGTATACCTATTGAAAAGTTTCATTGCGCTCTGGAGCAACATTGAGAGAGTTGAGTTGTGCGTTATATTTTGGACATCATGTTCAGCTTGGTTTATGCATAAATTTCATTGTTGCATTGTAGTGGAAAATTTATAAATTTCTGAATAATTCGATATGCACATATATGGGTCGAGTAAGACATTTATCGTTGCTTATATTGCTAGCAGAATAAAAGGTATATTGCAACCCAGTCAACCAAAAAAGTCCCCAGCGAGCTCCTAAAGTGTTCTTTCCGAAAGCGAAAATGCTCCTTAAACTTCATGGCGTCCGATTTGGATTGAACAATTATATAAGAATTAAGTAAAAAAATTAGGGGGGCTAGAGGAAGATTAGAGAGTTATGGACCAGAAACCAAAAAAATCCGAAAAATTCATGGCGTCCGATTTGGATGAAAATTTATATATAGAATAAGTAAAAAATTCGAGGAATTTTGGCGTCAAAATTTTTTCAACCAAACTGATTACAACTCGTCTAGTTTTGGTCTAGTTCCAAACTGGTCCAAAAAGGACCAGTTTTTTGAAAAATTTTTAGTATTAAAATTCTTTGAATTTTTGACTTATTCTATATATAAATTTTCATCCAAATCGGACGCCATGAATTTTTCGAATTTTTTTTTGGTTTTTGGTCCCAAACCCTCTAAACTTCCTCTAGCCCCGTCAAATTTTTTTGGGTTAATGTATTAATTTTGTTCAATATACCATTGTGGAAAATATAAGCACTATTAAAGCACTCTTTCTCTGGACACGCCACTGGAGATAAGAGCTCTAAATGAGCGTTTTTTTTTTCGGGAGTAAGAACCACCAAGCCTAATATGGAAAAAGTGTACTTTTCGGAATCTCAAAATGTATCTTTCATGATTGATAGAATGCTCTTTAAGGGTCTGTTTGGAAACTCCTTCAGAAATAAAATTTTAAAAAATTACCTAAATGCTCCTAGGCGTTGTTTTTTGAGGCATTTTCAGAAGCACTAAATAAGTACATCGAAGAGCCCCGTTAGGAGTCCTTTTACACTCCTATTCGAAGCACTGCGAAAAGACTTCGTCCGGGTGCTTTAAAACGAGTCCTTTTATACTCTTTTTTCGGATATGTTTGGTTGGCCGGAGTTGATCGTACCGATCTGTCACTTAGTATAGATATCGAAAAGAACTCGTATATGGATGATTGGTCCAAAACTTCGCACATAAGAATTTATTTTTTTCATTTAGCATTGCCGGGTATTAGAAACATACCTAAATGGGCAGCTTTTTGAGCTGTAGTTACTTTAGAAGCTTTACGCAATTAAAAAAATATATTGAATTTTTTTTTGGTATCCGATTGCTTCCTTCGATTCAACGCTCTACTTCCTTCAACACAGCTGAAGCGAAACGCTAATGGCCATTGGGTGTTAAAAAATCTCTGCTCAATTTTGTAAGTATTTCTTTATTTATTTTTATTTTTTTTTTTGAGATTTAGCAAGACTTATCTTAGCATTTTCCATAGTCTCTTAAAAATGAAATTGCGATTCTGTGAATTTGCTGCTACATTTTGATGTTAGGATTGTTGCTTTTTCCTCTGTGTCTTGGTGGCTTGAGTTTGTATGTTCGCTTTCGTTTAAATTGTTCTGCACCTGGGCTTTGAATTCTGTTCAACTCACTTCTATAATTGTTATTATCGCTACTTAGACGCCTACCTTAAGCCGTATAGAAGAGCACTTAAGTAGTGGAATGTTAATACAACATTCTTTAGGTTTTTTAACTCAATTTTATAAACAGTGTTTGCTTCAAGTGATCTGGTTTTTTTTTTTTTGCTTTTTCTACCTTGTTTCACTTGTCTAAACTTGTTTCATGTTTGCCGGTTTTTGTTGGTTTCTTAACATTTTATTTATGTGCCTTATCGAATGGTATTTTATTCATTGGATGCCTTTGAGTAGAATAGGAGCTGGATAGAGCTGAATGTTTGGAGTTATTGGTCCGCGGGGAGTTGTTAACTTCTTATTATGACCATCAGCAAGGCTCGGGCAGCAGTCTGTTGCCACTGTAAAGGAATCATTTTAAAATCACTCGAAATAAAGTCTTCTGTTATTAGGCAATAATCCAGGGTTCTGATATAAAGTTTCTCATTATTTTACAAGCAATGTTAACACAGCAATGAAACACCCAAAAAAGTTCGACTTTCATTCATTTTCAATTCAATTCATTTATTTTGGCAAGCTTAAATTCAAAGTATTTTCCCAGCGGTTAACAGTTCCTATCGCAGACGACCTGCTTACTAATAGCTTACAAAGTATACGAGATTGTAGGCGACATGCCTACTAATAGCTTACAAAGTATACGAGATTGTAAGCGACCTGCCTACCAATAGCTTACAAGATATACGAGACTGTAGGCGACCTGCCTTCTAATAGCTTACAAAGTATACCAGATTGTAAGCGACCTACCTTCTAAAAGCTTACAAAGTATACGAAACTGTAGGCGACCTACCTACCAATAGCTTACAAAGTATACGAGATTGTAGGCGACTTGCCTAATAATAGCTTACAAAGTATAGTAGACTGTAGGCGACCTGCCTACCAATAGCTTACAAAGTATACGAGATTGTAAGCGACCTACCTTCTAATAGCTTACAAAGTATACGAGATTGTAGGCGACCTGCCTACCAACAGCTTACAAAGTATACGAGATTGTAGGCGACCTGCCTACCAATAGCTTACAAAGTATACGAGATTGTAGGCGACTTGCCTAATAATAGCTTACAAAGTATAGTAGACTGTAGGCGACCTGCCTACCAATAGCTTACAAAGTATACGAGATTGTAAGCGACCTACCTTCTAAAAGCTTACAAAGTATACGAAACTGTAGGCGACCTACCTACCAATAGCTTACAAAGTATACGAGATTGTAGGCGACTTGCCTAATAATAGCTTACAAAGTATAGTAGACTGTAGGCGACCTGCCTACCAATAGCTTACAAAGTATACGAGATTGTAGGCGACCTGCCTTCTAATAGCTTACAAAGTATACGAGATTGTAGGCGACCTGCCTACCAATAGCTTACAAAGTATAGTAGACTGTAGGCGACCTGCCTACCAATAGCTTACAAAGTATACGAGATTGTAGGCGACCTGCCTACCAATAGCTTTCAAAGAATTTGAGATTGTAAGCGACCTGCCTACTAATAGCTTACAAAGTATACGAGATTGTAAGCGACCTACTTTCTAATAGCTTACAAAGTATACGAGATTGTAGGCGACCTGCCTACCAACAGCTTACAAAGTATACGAGATTGTAGGCGACCTGCCTACCAATAGCTTTCAAAGAATTTGAGATTTTACTAATAGCTTACAAAGTATACGAGATTGTAAGCGACCTGCCTTCTAATAGCTTACAAAGTATACGAGATTTTAGGCGACCTGCCTACCAATAGCTTACAAAGTATAGTAGACTGTAGGCGACCTACCTACTAATAGCTTACTATAATATAATAGAGTATAGTAGGATTGTATATGAGGTAGTGTGCATTACCACCTACGAAGTGTGTTGCGGATCATCGCTTCTGTAAGCAGCATTTTGGCTCCTGGGTTACGATTAGATTGAACTTAATCCAGGTCAAGTCTCGGCTTGAACAATTAATTCGAATTATTTCGACTATTGCGCTTCTAAGTTTTCCTAATTAACCCGGTCGCGCCTAGCGATACCATTTGGCATCACTGAAATGGTTGGTTTTCTGTCATTCCCATACCTGAACCAATATATATTTCATTTTATTTTTTATACTCATTTTGTTTTTAATTCAGGCGCTACCGGGTTAAACTTTATTTACCCTAAAAAGCGTTCAGTCAAAAGAAATGTTCGTTGTCAAGGCAAGAGTTTTCGTTAACCTTCTCGGTCTTACCTGCTTGTGTAGGAATATCGATCTACATTTTAGATTCATATAAAACTAATTATCAGTTTATATACACCGTGTAGGTACTTCATTAATCTTGAACGATTGCTACAGTATTTCTCAAATTGAGCACCTCGGTTATAACTTACAAACATTCCCTAAGTATTGTTGCTATGTCTGCCGGGTGGGCTCTTGAGGAGACCGATATAAAAGAAATCTCGTATCCGCGGTTCTTACTCTTGAATGCGAATGTTACTGCTCGTTACATATGGAGCTGAATCAATAAAATTGCTAATAAAGTCAAATATCTCCTTAATAGACAATTTTTCTTATGTGGGTTCTAGCAAAAAATAGAGCGGGTTTCATGGTGAGCTGAATGTGTAGCCTTGGTTCAAACAAAAAAAAAACGGAACGCTTAAGAATAAATTAATTTTTTCCAAATCGTGAGAATTTCTATAATTTTTTTTACTCAGTTTTAAAATTTTTCATAATTAGCAAATAATTGCAATAATAGATTAATAGAAAAAAAAATTAATAGAATAATAAAACTTCGAATAGAATAAAAAAAAATTGAAAAATATTTTCAAATGGGAAATGGTTTGAGTGCTCTTAACCTTTTCTAGCTAAAATTTAAGTGAAAAATTCTAAGAACTTTGGCGTCGAAACTTTTTCAAAAAACTGATTACAACTAGTCTAGTTTTGGTCTAGTTCCAAACTGGTCCAAAAAGGACCAGTTTTTAGAACTTTTTTTTAGTGCTTTATATATATATATTTATATATAGAATAAGTGAAAAAACTTAAGAATTTTTTCGCTAACATTAAAAAAAAATACTGATTACAAATAGTCTAGTTTGGGTCTAGTTCCAAACTGGTCCAAAAAGGACCAGTTTTTTGAAAAAAAATTTTGGTGCTAAAATTCTTAGAATTTTTGACTTATTCTATATATAAATTTTCATCCAAATCGGACGCCATTAATTTTTCGGATTTTTTTGGTTTTTGGTCCATAACTCTCTAAACTTCCTTAGCCCCTCAAATTTTTTGTAAGTTAATTCTAATAATTTAGTTACAATTATAGACACTTGGGTCAAAATTTATAAACTATTCAAATGCATCTATTCTCTGGCACGTCCAAACTGCTTATCTTAGCGTTATAAAGGACGCATTTTCGCTTTCGGAAAGAATCTTTAGTGTAAGCTTCGTAGACTTTTGCTTTCTGATTAAATGGATTTTTTTTCATGAATGCACGCACATAATATATTGTTCGATTTTGTTGGTTTATCGGTCCATACCCTAAACTTTGTCATAGCCACCCTAAGATATTAGAGAAATTTAACATCGTTACAATATACCATTGGAATATATGCACTATCTAAGCATCTTTCTCGACACGCCATGCTTATTTAGATCGATTTAAAATAGATTTTGCATTCTGACTAAACTAAGTGTGAGGCGTTACTATTCTCCGGTATCTCTGTTAAATTTTTTGAACCGCATGACCTACAAATATATTGTTCACAGTGTAATTGAGCTACAACTTTGTATAGATAAAAATGAGAAGTATTAACTCGTTAGCGAGATATAAGCAATTACAGTATGCGCATATCTATTCTCGCCTTCCATTTGAGATCTAAAATAACTTTAGACAATCTTTTAACTAAGTATGTAGCGTTCTATAATTACCTGATCGCTCAGGTATCAATTTTCTTGAACACGCCATGACCTCAAAATATGTATACAGTAGTAAGTTGAAGCCACTTGAATAAGACTTGACGTTTGGTATTTGCTATAAGATGATTAATAAGCGACATATCGTGTTTACGCTTCCATTCGCAATTCTTTACTGCTTTTCGGCAATCGTAAGATTTTCTATGAAATGTGATTGTATTCGAGCTGTGCTCGACTATTCTCTTAAGCCAGAAACTATGTAAAGTAGAAGGTTGAGTTTGATGACTTTCTTGGGGTTTGTGCTTTAAGATGTTAGATGATGGAGCAATGAAGTGTGACGCGTTGCCCACTTTTGCTTGCATTCGGCAATCGTTTCTTCTAAGAAATGGATTATGGTCATATCAGAGTGTGATCGACTATTAGTTAAGTCAAGAAAGACCCATTTGCATTTTAAGTTTTGATAAGTAAACTCACGATATGATTAGTTAGGCCAGTTCTAGTGACTTTCTACTCCACTAATCTACTCTCGGAGTTGTCCCAATTACTGTAATGAATGTCATTAGAATACTCAAGTACTTTGGTTGCATTGCTTTTCAAAAAATTGTTCTCTTGACTATACTCGTAAATCAATTTGAATTACGAATTCAACGCCTTAGGCTAGTAATTAAGTCGTAATAATATTTTTTGTATTGCTGTTCTTTTTGGTATTTTTGAAATTTCTCACGGGGCTCAACAAATCACCCACACTTAAAGGTACTCCAGTTTTTTTTTTCTTCTTCTTCGTTGTGCAGGTTTCACAACAAATCAACGAATTAAGGCGCAAAAAAAAAAAAAATATTGTCGCGTCATGTTGCCACGCCACCGCTGCACATAAATCCAACCGAGCACATTTAACGTGCTTTGACGCCCACGTTTGGATGCTTAGAGTATCTATTGTCAGCACTGCAGAGTCATAGCGGGACTTTTTGGAGCTAAAAAAAAAAGTCCCAAATGCGGCTAAGACTCAATTGATCGTGGCTCAAGAATTCGCTGTCTTGCCTTATTTTGTCTTGATGTTTGGGCAATCGACCAACTTGCCTTGCCGTTCGTCGGGCTAACATTACATTGTTGTACATTGTTGTTGTGTCTGACCAGTTAAGATTTCGTTTGTCTGCACTCTGACACTTGACTTATATTTTTAGATTAACTTTTGATTAATGCAATCAAGTATAACGTATAGCGTATACTCCTTTTGGTTGCAACATGTTTCCGCACCACGATTTTAATAGGATTGCATGGAAACGTTCTGGCATTCGATTATTTGAAAATTTATCGATATTGAAAAAAAAAATTTTCTAGGTAGAAATAATTTTTTGTGTGTGTTCTTGTTACTATTAAGAGGAAGAAAAAAAAGTTAATGGAGTTATAAGAAAATGTTCGCTTCAATCTACCACTTAGTTTGTACGACCGTCGTCCCATGGGGCGGGCGCAGCTTGAAATCGTTTGAGTAAAGTTAATTAAATTTTTTTTTTTTCTTCAAGTGAGCAACTGGAATTCTTCAGACTACCCGTTCTTTAATTATCAAATAACTGAAATATTTCAAATAAAAGGTGAAGCGAATGTAGAAGGAAACAATTAAAAATCAAGTAAGTATAACAATTGAAGCAGACAATATAATCAAACGTTCAGAATATGTACTTTGAAAGATTTCATTAATAATTTTTTATTTATTTATTTTTTTATTTTTTTGAACAATGAACGCAAGGTCACGGGCTTAGCGCGGTGAAATAGTAAAGAATGTGTCATTGCACATTTGCGGCAGAAAGCAAACCAAAGCCAATTCGGTAGCACATTCACATAAAACGTGTGAAATAACATTGAGGAGTGGTAGCAACATGCTGCCGGCAATAGCCACAGTTGTTTAAAGCAAAATAGCAGAGCAACATGTTGCTAGGTTCATTCGTGCATTTCTCTTTTTTTTTATTGCCAGGGCATTCCTATTCGAATATTACATGGAAGCTTAAGCTGTCGACTCATGCTGCCAAAGAATCCATCTAGCCATATGCAACATCAAGCCCGACTACGAACGTGTGTAAAATGACTTCAAGCCGAAGAGTTAACAGCGCGTTCTGCTAGCGGCGACGGCGGCGGCGGCTGCTGCATGCAGAAACTGCTCTAGTTTATCTGTGGGCCTTTGTTATTGTTCGTTGTCTTTATTGGGATTGGGGGTTTGTATTGTATACAAATATGTTTGGTACGACTTCGATCGGATTTTGGTTCGAGCAGCTGTTGTTTTGTTTCTTTTTGCTTTTTCGTTGTTTTTGTTCGCGTATTCGTTGTGCTGATTTTGATCGGTTAAATTTGTTTGTTTTCTTTAATAAAAAAAAAATACTCGACTGCAGCGTATATATATTGCAGTGTCTTTGAGTTAGCCAGCACAGTCTGTTAACAGTCCTAGCCGTGTTCTAGGAGGTTAAACAAGAGCTCAATTATTTAAAACAGCGTGTGTGTGTTTCCTTATATTCGAAAATTAACCAAAAAAAAAAAATAAATTTAATTTCCTGCCGACCGCTCAAAGATAGTGATATAATAAAATGAAATTGTTTGTAAGTAAATTCATACATTCTTGAATTATAAAGGACATAAAAGTGAACAAAAAAATCAACTATATGTGTTTAAGGGCTCCTAAGAGACTCAAAAAACAGTTCTTTCAAAAATAAAAACATTTCAATTGACCAAGGATTTCAAAACAAAAATTATTAGTGATGCGCTTCAGCCCTGGCTTCGACTCCCAGCTCAGGTCGTGGATGCTGTTTAGTTTTTCTATTTTTTTCTTTGGTGTACCATTTTTCGTGGTAACACAAAGGGCCCATGAGGCCTAAGTGGGCCAACCTTCATGGTGGCAGCCACATTAACCTAACCCAACCTAACTTAATGCGTTTCAGCGCAAGCCCAAAGGAATTGGAATTGAAAAATATTTCAAAAATATTTTTATTGGATATTTCACTATGTTTCTTTGATCAAATCGGAGGCAAAGCAGTATTTCGGAGCTGCTTATTGGACTGCTACGAAGAATGCATTCAGTTCAAGAATTTTTAAGTACATAATTGTTCGAATGGCTGGTGTTGTGAGTCAAGGTTCGACTCAAACATGTACGATTAACTGTCCCCTCTTTTCACTCGATACTAGCAAAAGCAACAGCTATTTAAAATTAGCGACACGGCGTCATACTGTCCCATACCCCAACACTGGATACCCGCGTTTTAGGATATTACAAAATATATCTTCAAATAAAATGTGGACATCTCTAAGACACAAGTTCACCTAGATATGGGCATTTCTGCCACCCAGTATTTTTTTTTCGTACGTTCGTGTCCGCATTTTCATTGCTATCCTTATGAGAACTAGAACTCAAAGAAATCCATCTTCTGCATCACATGTATAGCTACCAAAATACTATCTAATTAAAAAGGAAACTAGAAGGAAAACGTTTGGAAAATCTATTTCCGTGACGAGCTTTACAATTCAGTGTCCAATCGAGGATCGTTTTCTCAATTGTCTTTTTAGCAGAACATAGAAAAACTTACTCGAAACTTGCCTAATTAATATAGGGCCCCAAGAAATTAAAAAAAAAAATATTTTTAATGAGCCTCACTTTAATGAAATTTCCTTCAGTAGCGTAGTGAGGGGGCATCTGCCCCACGCGCCACATCAAATTTTAAATTTTACACAGGCCTTTTTATTTAGGGCAGCGGGGAAGGGCGGAATTTCCTCCATTGTGTCCCCATTGTGCCCCAATTATGTCCCAATTGTGCCCCCACTATGCCCCATTGTTCCCTGGTTGCCGAAATGTCTCGCTACGCCACTGATATCCCTCTATAAGACGGAACTTTTCATACTTGCGCTTAATTTTATTAAGAAAATTTATTGGAAATTCCTTTGAGTTCTTGCCTCATTCCTTTCCACACTATACACAAGGTCTCACCAATTACCAAAAGATAATATAAAAATCTCACTTTAAGCTCCTTCAATTTACTTAAATTTTCTAAGCCACATGCAAACAAAAAACGAAAAGGAAAATCAAGAAGCAAAAAACACTTCGCCTCAACAATTGGGTGCAGTCAACAGAATTGCAATCAGTTAAGCTGACTTGCCGACTCTTCGGACTCAACAACTGACCGGGTGTCCAGAGGCGTTGGCTGGCCAACAATCAAAACACGTATGATGTCTGAAATAGTTTTGCAATAATATTTGCTGCCCGATCGCCATTGCCTCTTGTCACGATCATAAAATACATGGTGCAAATGGCAAGTAGTAGCATTTATTATAATTGCTATCATTGCGAGCGCCTCCATTACTGCAACAAACAATTGTTGCAAGTTGCAACCGTTTTGCCGTTCTCACTCCGGAGCCAGGCCAGGCCAGGCCAGCATATCGAATTTGACTATCACACCAGCTATGTGTATTTCGACAACTGGCTGTGACTATACAGCGGATTAAATTCGTTCGACCGCAAATTTCGGTCTTGCCACACACACCATTTATTGCTAAACATTCGATTTGATCTAAGCCTGGCGATCTCGGGGCACGTTTCGGCTTGCAATTGAGTGATCGTTGGGAAAGATCTGTTTGCTTTTTTTCCAATTTTTTTTTTTTTCCCCACCAATAATGTCTATAAATATTACGCTAATGAATTGTATGAAGAAATGGTTGCAAAGGAGAATTCGATATAAGATATAAAATTTGTAAGATTTATAGAGATTGAATTTAAGAACGTCCAATTCTTAGATCTATGGCCACAGCCATAAGATCAACTGATAATGATGAATGAGTATTTATAAAAATGTTTTTTTTTTCTTCTGTTTTTCATCTTTTTCTAGGTTTTATTTAGTGTATTCTTGGTGTCGACATGCTCGGCGTCCTTGTATGGGGCAGTTTCATCCCAATACCAGCATCTCGATCCACATGGACACAGTTACGCTTATGGATATTCGGATCCGAACTCACAAAAGCACGAAAGCCGTTCGCATGATGGTGTAACACGTGGATCTTACTCCTACGTTGACGGTTACGGTCATGTTCAATCGATTTCGTATACGGCCGATCCGCATCACGGTTTCAATGCTGTTGGCACGAATTTGCCAAAAGCACCAGCTGATCCTCATGCGCATACACACTATGCTGCCGCTCATGCGTACGTGCCCTATAATGCCCATCATGCGCCGATCGTGTACAACCATCATGTGGTGCCGCTGACTCATGCTGGCGTTCCGGTCGATACACCCGAAGTTCAACACGCAAAGGCTGCACATTTCGCTGCTCATGCTGCAGCCGCTGCCGCTGCTTCCCATGATCCGCATCATCATTTGTACAAACGTTCGTTGTACGCTGGCCCGTGGGCTTTTAGCGGTCACAATCATGTTGCACTTACACCAGCTGGCGTTCCAGTCGATAATCCCGATGTACAAGCCGCGAAAGCTGAACATTTTGCTGCACATGCCAAGGCATTGGGCCATGTTGCGCACGCGCACGGCGCACCAATTGAAACACCTGAAGTACAGCACGCTAAGGCCGCACATTTTGCCGCCCATGCAGCAGCACGTGTCGGCGGTGGCGGTCATCATCATGGCGGTTATGCTGCACCCGCTGTTCACGCTGCTCACGGCGGCTATCATGTGCCAGTGATTCATAATGGTGTGCCCGTCGAGACACCCGAGGTACAACACGCTAAGGCAGCTCATTTTGCCGCCCTCGCCGAAGCGTCATCACGTCCTGGCCATTGGGAAGGCGATCATCTCGAATCTCACAACGCCTACTCGGCGGGCTATTCGCACGGCCATCATTCTGGTCCTATTCACATTCCGGTTATCCACAATGGTGTACCAGTCGAGCCAGCGGAAGTACAGCATGCACGTGCCGCCCATTTGAACGCGCTAGCCGCTGCTAGTCACGGTAGCCACGGTGGCGATTATCATCAATCGCACTATCACAATCAAGATGATGGACAATATCATGCAATCTACGATCATCATTACTAGGCAATCGAATCATTTTTTTTTTGACCATGGAGGAATATGCACCGTTTAACCCATTAGCAACGAATTGATAGAATACTCTGATAATTGCGTATATATATATATATTACAGCTGTCTAATTTTATTTTCCTTTCTGTCCATACTCTTCTTGATCTTGTCATGCTCTCAAATTAAGGTTGTTGAAGTAACTTTGTTCCTCTTTACCTCTATCGCTCTCTCTCTACTCTCTCTCTCTCTCTCTCTCTTCTCCTTGTCATCTGTTTCTATTTATTTTTTCAAATAACTTTCACTCTGCCATAACTAATCGTTAATCGTTTCTCAACTTTGTGCGGATTCGGAACATAATAGCAGTACCTCCAACGAACTCTTTAGACAATAATCATTGACGTATGTATGTATGTACTTATCATTAATTTAAGCCCTAGAAGTCTATAAGACTTAACAAGTTTCCAACTGAACGCGAACCCTGTTTGCAAACGATTCTGTGACGTTATATTATATCATAAGTTTCTTGTTTAAGAAAGGCAATAAACTGGAAAAGTATTTGATCACGAAAATGGAACCGATTTTGAAACTGAAGCCCCACTCAACAGGCTCAGTTGGTAGCGCATCTTTTTTGGCGAATTTTACGCAACAATTGCACAACCGTTGAGTCTGCTGAATGCACCCAATACCGAATTTGAACAAGGATCAAAATAGTTTTGTTCGAAGAGAGCAACCCGGCTGGAAATTTTAACAAGATATTGCAAGGACTCTGACTAGATTTTCCAAGTTTATATCTTGGGCCTGCCCAGTTAAGTCAAGCCAGGGCCTTGTTAATTTGTTAATGCTTTGGTTAAAATGGGTCTAGCTAGTAATTTCTGGGTCTAGGACCGATATAGATCTGCCAATCCATCCCGATGGTAATTTTTTGTTTGTTTTAGGACTAGGCGAATTCGAAAATAAAAATATTCACATATCTGTGGAAAGCCGTTTTAATATTCAGTAGGAAAATAGAAGCTACATTATATTAATATGAAACTATATGTCAATCACTTGGTTACGATATCTCCCATATAGAATTATAGCTGCAACTTCGGCATATAGAACAACATAACATAACTATATATGTCACTCAGGAGCCGTTTCCAATTTTGACTCTTTTCAACACGATCTTGGGTACCCACCACGGTCTTGGGTACCCACCACGGTCTTGGGTACCCACCACGGTCTTGGGTACCCACCACGGTCTTGGGTACCCACCACGGTCTTGGGTACCCACCACGGTCTTGGGTACCCACCACGGTCTTGGGTACCCACCACGGTCTTGGGTACCCACCACGGTCTTGGGTACCCACCACGAGTCTTGGGTACCACCACGTCTTGGGTACCACACGGTCTTGGGTACCCACCACGGTCTTGGGTACCCACCACAGTCTTGGGTACCCACCAAAATGAGCATTTTTGACTTAGGTACTCACCAAAAGTATTTCTCTCTCGCTCTTTTTTGCCTGCCGAGTAACATCTCTTTCTAACTGGCGCGAAAAAGTCCCGCGCAATATCTATGAGAGTGACATATATGGTTATATGTGTAGAACAACTACGGCCCAAAGCTGAAGTTCAACACGCAATATACACTTAATATTTCCACAAATTTAAACTAAGTGAGAATTATAAAAAAAATTTTGACTCAAATTTTCTCACTCGGAAAATAAAAATTCACATATACACGGGCTATAATTAGTAAAATCTAGTGAGGCACTGTCTAGATTTCTCCCAAGAAGTCCACTAAAGTGGCGCCACTAACTAGACCCACGATGACGCCGGGATAGAATTTTCTAGAGAAATTTGGGCTTAAGTCTACTTTACGGGCGTTTCTGGGATTTCGCCCATATTTGTACGTAGACTAAGAATGGCCTCCTGATTCCAAATCTGCAATCAGAATTTGGCGGTCGCATCTAGTTTAGAAGTTATAACCATTTGAAGTTTGTATGAGAAATGTATACAAACTCACTTACAGCTATGTATTACGTAGCGCTGCCAGACTTAATATTTTTAATCTAACTAGCAATTAGTAGATTTTTAGCTGTCTGTATTTCAGATAATGAAAACCAGAGAAAATTTCGCGTCCGTAGCTATTTATGTCGCGTCCGTATTCATTATGTCGCGTCCGTATCCACAATGTCGCATCCGTAACCATAATAAGAGAAAAATTTCATGTCCGTAACCGTTATGTCGCGTCCGTAGCCATAATATAGAGAAAAATGTCGCGTCCGTAACTATTATGTCGCGTCCGTAACCATCAATTGTCGCAATTTTGGGGAAAATGAATCAAAAAAAACACCCATCCCAGAAACGCCCGTAAAGTAAAATTAATCCAACACCCGCGAAAGAAGAAAAATTTTTCGTAGCCATTGATAAATGTTTTATTTCATTAGAGAAAAGTACACATGTATGTAGCAATTCCAATTATCGGCCAGCTAATGCGTACGGATGTTGCGAGGCTAACGGGTACTTTGTCCGCATAACCGCTGTAATGCATGGCGATAAATGTGCTGGGCTGGATAGTTTCTGGATGGCAAGTTCTCAGTAATTCTTCGGGCAATCTGTGGCGATGTATCAAGCAGTGTAGAATACCTCCAGAAATGATTATATATTTTGATTCATTGTTGTCCAGGCAAACAAAAAGTATAGGAAGCTATAATTTGCAATCGATGACATAGAAGCAACGGACTCTCGTGATGAGAAACGAAATATTGCGAGCTAGTATCGTTTATAGTATAGACTGCAAAATCACCACCATATCCAGCTATTTCATCCCTATATAGAAGATGGAGTCTTTTGGGATATTGGTTGTAACATACTCGTTTCAAAGTTGCTCCCCATAGATTTTTACACTGCCATGAATGTGATTTGCATTGGCTTGGAAGGATTGAAATGACTAGCAGCCAGAGCAGTTTGTGAAAAAGAGTTTTTAGAAGCATTTCAGAAAAAGAAACAGAGAATTTTTCGCCATAAGAATTTTATGTTTTTGAAAAAAATTAAAAATATGAAAGTCCAAAGCAAGTTAAGTATGTTTGCTTTGATCTGAGTTTTTTTTTTTTTTAATGAGTGATTCGACTGTAATAGCACTGACAGACATAGGTATTTTACACCATAATGGTGTGAAGTCTAGGTGACACACATAGGTATTTCTCAAAAGTCTACCTTAGCCAACATAGACTTTTTATCATATATAACTATATATGTCACTCAGGAGCCGTTTCTATTTTGGCTCTTCTCAACACGGTCTTGGGTACCCACCACAGTCTTGGGTACCCACCAAAATGAGCATTTTTCACTTAGGTACTCACCAAAAGTATTTCTCTCTCGCTCTTTTTTTTCCTGCCAAGTAACATCTCTTTCTAACTGGCGCGAAATCTCCCGCCCAAAATCTATGAGAGTGACATATATACACCGAGAGAAAAAGGTAGTTATATTAACTGAAAAAGCAGGTTAAAATAACCGAGTTCACCGTTAATTCTTAGCTTATGTGTAGTAGCGGTCGATTCAACAGTACAAATACAGTCAATAGGGATATAACTACCTGATGGTTGATATAACTGTCTCGCGGTTAAATCAACTGTCACCAGCGACTGGGGAAAAAAAATTTATTTTTTGCTTTGACTTTTTTTTACCTTCTTTTATTAATAATTTTTTTTTTTTTTTATTAAATTATTATATTTTTTATTTATTTATTTGTTTCTTTTTAAATCTTTTTCTCTTTCATCTCTTTAAATTTTCTCGCCTCGGCCGAGCCTTGAACCGCAGAACACCACACTTCGCTGGGCGAACGTCTTAACCATTACGCTAAACGAACGAATTTAATTTGTTTGTCAAAACGCTCACTTGAGCTTATGGTTGCAAAATTTTTTGCTTGAAAATGAACCATTAAAAAAAATTAAATAAATTAAAATCTTAAAAATTTAGGAGAAAATTTTTGACTTAAAAAACAACTACACTCATAACAAAAAAAAAAAAACTGTAATTAAAAAAAAAAATCCAGAAAAATTCCCGCCGCCAGCAGGGATTGAACCCCGAATCTCACGACGGTCAACTCACAGCTTAAACAACTGAGCTGTTGAAAACTCCGGAGACCGTTGATCAGAATGCGAAGTTATACGTCTAAGTGAACGAAAGCGAATTTGAACATAAAAAGTGACTACTTTTCAACTGTTGATTTGACTTCCTTTTTCAGTGCATTTAACGGGGAATACAGTTAATTTGACCACTCTTACTTTAACTGTTCTAAGTGGTTGATTTAACAGTTCTTATTTCTCTCGGTGTAGTAATATATGCTTTTTATAGACTTCACACTACATTGAAGGGGAGGATTTATTGTGGACTTCTTAGATTGATATGGCAACGCTGCACAAAATTAAACGAAATATCGATTATTTTATCGGAAACCTGATGTTTAAAATTCTAATTTCAAGTAATTTATGCGAAATGCATGAGATTAATTCCATCGTTTGGATTTATATAACAAACAAACGATATTCCCATAGACTCTTTTGAGATAAACTCGAGGCTAAATGCTGCCAAAATGTGTTTATTGTTGTTGTTGTTGTTTTAATTTTCAATTATCAGCTTTTTTAAAGAAGTCCACAATAGAAATCCACATTCAATTGTAGTGTGTCACCCCAACATAGACTTTTTCCATTGTAGTGTGAAGTCTATAGACTTTACACCATATATCTGTCAATGCTAATAGACTTTTTATAGACTTCACACTACATTGAAAGGGAGGATTTATTGTGGACTTCTTAGATTGATATGGCAACGCTGCACAAAATTAAACGAAATATCGATTATTTTATCGGAAACCTGATGTTTAAAATTCTAATTTCAAGTATTTTATGCGAAATGCATGAGATTAATTCCATCGTTTGGATTTATATAACAAACAAACGATATTTCCGTAGACTCTTTTGAGATAAACTCGAGGCTAAATGCTGCCAAAATGTGTTTATTGTTTTTGTTGTTGTTTTAATTTTCAATTATCAGCTTTTTTAAAGAAGTCCACAATAGAAATCCGCAATCAATTGTAGTGTGTCACCCCAACATAGACTTCTTTCATTGTAGTGTGAAGTCTATAGACTTTACACCATATGTCTGTCAATGCTAAAACGGAGCTGTTAAAGATTCAATATATCGGAGATTGATTGACGAATCAATCACGGAATGATTGAAGACATTAGAAATTCAATACATTTTTTCTCTAAATCATTGAGATTGAAATTAAGATTGAATCATTGAAGATTAGTTTTATAAGATTTATTAATCTTTTTTTTATTTTTTTTTTAAGTGAAACAAAAATCAAATAAATCTCAAAGATTTGAAATTAAAAACGCTTTCAATCTTTAACGCATCTTGTATAAGCAGTTTGTGGCTCTTCAATTAAGTATGTGTAGCACAGTAGAGACATTTTGCCACTTCCAAAATATGAACCTAAGGGTATAAGTATATTCGATTTTTTTTTTTTTCAAATCCGTGGGAGTGAAGACACTAGTGGGATTCATGCAGTTTCGCAAATTGTGGGAAATGAGAAATTTGTCACACAACTGTAAAAATTTATGTGAAAAATTACGATGGGAAAAGTTGCGAAGGCATTTGCGAAGCTGCATGAGTACCACTATTAATTCCTTTTACAAGTGAAATTATTGAATCATCTATGCGAACCTATTTTATATCCAAAACGACTCCTCGCGGCGACGCGTTATGACAAAAGGAGCATTTCGACGAGTCTATCAATTGCGAGATTTTTGAGAAAATTTCTAAATTTTCTCAATATTTGCGGACGCGACATACGGTCACGGACGCGACACAATGCTCACGGACGCAACATAACGGTCACGGATGCCACATATTCTCTTTAAATGATTGCCACGGTCGCGACACATTGGTCACGGACGCAACACAACGGTCACGGACGCGACACAATGCTCACGGACGCGATACAATGGTCACGGACGCGATACAATGGTCACGGACGCGACACAATGGCCACGGACGCGGCATCTTCTCTTTAAATGATTGCCACGGTCGCGACATAATGGTCACGGACGGAACACAATGCTCACGGACGCGATACAATGCTCACGGACGCGATACAATGGTCACGGACACGACACAATGGTCACGGACGCGGCATATTCTCCTTAAATAATGGTCACGGTCATGCTTCTTCTATTTACATACGTTATAATTATCTGAAATGAAAACAGCTGACGCAAATCGACTAATTGCTACTTAGATTAAAAAATTTAAGTCTGGCAACGCTACGCAGTGAGTTTTTATACATTTTCCATACAAATTTCGAGTGGTTATAGCTTCTAACTAACGTCACCCGCCCCAAAATTCTGATTGCAGATTTGGAATCAGGAGGTCATTATACGCTTATTTACCAATATCCGGGCGAAATCCCAGAAACGCCCGTAAAGTAAACTTAAGATCTTTTTTTTTTATTTTAGCTCGAGAGTCAGACATAAATACCTTAAACATGTTCCGGAACATTTATTTTGTAGTTAGACAAGAGACGCAAGAGGCAAAGAAAATGTTTAAGGTATGTCTGACTGTCGAGTAACTCGTGTAAAAGGCACCTATTCGTCAGCACATCGATCAATCAATCAAAAGCTTTACAAATGTATATCGATTTTCACAGCTCATCCCTATGAAATAGTATCGGTGTAGTATTGTAAAGCGAATCGAGGAATAGACGGAAATAACAAAATATTCGAATATCCTATTCTTATTTCAATTCGCGAGATGTCTTGGAATCTGGCCAACGAAGTTCTTCGTCGGGAATACAACCTCAATCAAAGGATTGAATATCAGATCCGAAATGCAACTACATTTGTATATGAAGCAATCGGTTCGTTTTTTGTGACAAAGCACATTGAGCATACCCACAGCGTTTCTAGTGGATTGGAGAATCCACTTTGCTTGGATTTTAATGAAGATGGTGACCTACTTGCTCTTGGTTACGAGAATAAATCTTTGAAAATTATCAAGTGGAGAAATGATGAAAAGGTCCATACATTCAAGTCGAGCCATGCACGTAGCATAATTACCATAAAATTCTTGGATAAATCGAATATTTTATCGACCGATGAATTCGGAGAAGTACGCCAAACAATGCTTGCTCCTGATCGTATTAAATCTTCAGTAATATATAAACCTGGTCTCTATCCTAAAGTGATATCTCGATCCCACGCAACTCCTATGGCAGGATCGAAATGCGTTTTTGTAATTGTGACATCGCGTGGTAAAATATATTTTAAAGATTTAAGATGCTCTTTGAGATCGTCGAACCAAGTGCTCAATTGAATGACTATTTTTATTATGTCGCTTATCATCCTTTTGCACCCGAGATTTGTGTGGCTGCTCGAAAGAATGCCGCTTTATATTTGTTCGATACGCGTAAACTGGACGAAAGCTTTAAAAAAGCCACTCTCCCCAACAAATCTTTCCACATATTTGGAACGCATCAATGTGAATACAGTTACAATGGGAGTGAGATACTGGTTACATCATCATATGGAAGCGCTCATTTACTCAATCAGATCAATCAGAGAGAACTTTTGCCTGAACATCAATTCGAATCGGAGGCTCATTTTATGGGCCCAAGATCGGAAACCATTATGTATGAGGAGAACGGTGATTTTTGTTTCCAGCACAAAAGTGGTGGAGAACATAGAATAATTCATAATTTGGGTAAGCCAATTGCTCGTTTAATGGCGACGATATTAAAAATTCTTGATGAAATTTCGTTTTTATTCTTCGCAGATCTTTTTGAAAAAAACGAATATGATTCTGAAACAGACACTAATCTACGTTTTTATAATATACTCGTAAAGTCGCACAGATATTTGCCATTTCTGGCTGGAGCAAATCCTGATGGACTAATTCATGTGTGGTCGGTAGATTCACCTAAAAGTGACTACTATGATATACCAATGCCCATTCATCTGAATCGACCTTAAATTATTGGAAATTCATTTTTTTATATCAATATCAAAACTTTTACTCTACGACAGACATCAAACTTACATGTTTTTGTACAAAAAAGCAAACAAAAAAAATGTTTTTTCGAGGAACATATTACAACCTACAATACACGCAGGCATTCGCCGTTAAGTTGAATCAAGATCACATTTCATAGTCAACATGTAACAATTAAACTCTCTTTGCTCACTTCTTTCAGTGGCTCAGGTAAGTTAGCCTTCAAATAACGCATCACATATAACCATATATGTCACTCTCATACATATTGCGCGGGACTTTTTTGTCAATTAGAAAGAGATGTTACTCGGCAGGCAAAAAAAGAGCAAGAGAAAAATACTTTTGGTGAGTACCTAAGTGAAAAATGCTCATTTTGGTGGGTACCCAAGACCGTGGTGGGTACCCAAGACCGCGTTGAAAAGAGCCAAAATGGAAACGGCTCCTGAGTGACATATATAGTTATTAGGGATTCCAAAAAATGGCCAAAATGCCAATCCCGGGATTTCGGGATTCCAAAATTTCAATCCCGGGATCCCGGGATCGGTCCCGGGATTAGAAAGAATGCTTAAAACGAATAAATGTTTAAATTTTTTTTATTTGAGCTATGTTTCACATTAACAATAATAAAAAAAACAAAAACTTAATAACCTTCCAGTTATTTGAAGCATAACAGCTGAATCAGTGATGTTAAATTCTTTTTCTGATATTCCCTACACAGCCCCAAAAAATCACTACTTTTTCCTTTGCTTATATAAATTTTTCCCTACAAAAATCCGTACGATTTTATTTACTTATATTTGCATTATCATAGCTGAATTACAATAGTCTGGCGACTGCGTATTTTAATGGTTTAAAATACAAAAATCGATTTTCTCTCACAAATCAAATTATTTTCTAATCAGTTTTTTCGTTTACCACCAAACCCAGCTGTCAAAGTCGTGAGGGAACTGTACCTACATTTAACAACACTGCAGCTACGTAAAACATGTAGTTATCGCATTTAATGTACTAAACGTACAAAAATAATCATCGTATAGATTTTTATGTCCACTAACGTATTACACGCACTTGCAACGTTATATCTTAAAGCATTTTCATCTGATTATATTTCGATATTTCTACCTCGACAGTTAAAAATAATTGCAAAAATGCCCCGGGACTAGCGAAGACTAATCCCGGGATTTTCGGGACTAGAAAACGTCCGGGATCCCGGGATCCCGGGATTGGAATCCCTAATAGTTATATATGTAACCCATTATTCTATAATAGAGCTGTAATATATCGTTACTATTCGGTAAAAAGTAACGATTACTCGCAGTCAGTAATCAATAACGTCTAGAGATGCAATATCGCTCATAAAAATATCTATATGAGAACACTTCTTTCAGTGGCTCAGGTAAGTTAGCCTTCAAACATGTAGGAGTGTAGGTCTAACTCTTCTTCTTCCTAATCCCTGCAATGTGTTAGAGCTACGCTGCTTCAACATATGCATATAGCACGAGGAAAAGAGAAGCATGATGTGGCAGCGAAATCATTAGCTCTGCTGTGGTGAAATGCATTGCCACTTTTATTTTTAATTTTGGGAGATTTTCGAGTTCATTACATATAAAATATCTACCAAACTAATAAAATCATATGAAAAGCTTGAAAAACATAAAACTAATCAAGGAAACTCAATGCCAAGGAGAATTTTAAATTGTTTTTTTGTCCAACCCTGTCCACATAACTTTTTGATCACACTATTTCAGCAAAAATGCTAAATTCTATGTACAATCTAATTCGCAGCCGTAGTAAAAAATGTATGTCAATTTATTACAAAATGAAAACATTCGTGCACATTAAGCAAAAACATATCGCAATACATTTATTAAAGCTTCAATTAGAACTTTTAAAGATATATAAAAAACCCGAGACGACGCCGTGTTTCTTTGATAATTTTCTTGCAAGTGGCATCATAGTGCCACTTTTTGTCTGCCCGTATTGCTGTTGGTAGCTTTCTGGTGAATTTCTCGAAAGAGTTGAATTTCCTATTCCTGCTTAGGGTTTTTGTTGGAAGCTTTTTGGTGAATTTCTCGAAAGAGTTGAGTTTCCTATCCCTGCCTAATGGGGAGTTTCTTATTAGCGGCAGAGGCCTTTCGACGTCGAGAGTTAGACCTACACTCCTACATGCCTTCAAATACCGCATTATTCTATAATAGAGCTGTAATATATCGTTACTATTCGGTAAAAAGTAACGATTACTCGCAGTCAGTAATTAATAACGTCTCGTTACTGATGGAAGTATCTCGTTACCATATAGTACTATAGATGGCACTTGGCAAAAAACGTGTGCGTTGAATTGAAGTAGGCCCCCTGTGCATCCATTCTTATGGAAAAATCAAAAATGTAGCACGACCCCTGAAAAGTCCGGTTCCGGTCTAACAAATATTTTATAATCTTGTAACATGAACTAACATTTTTGTTAAAAATCAGATATATATAAGTGATAATCGAAGATTTTTCTTAAGAACTCATTTTATTTTACAGCAAAATATGTTATTTTTATACAATTAAAAATAATTAGATAAAATTTTGCTCATATTATTGAGTAACGCTAAAGCAGAGTACTCATGCGCCGAATATGACCGATTCTCAAAAATTTTGAATTCCACCACAGCTGTTATATGAAATATTCAGTGATATCATAACTAAAATTGCTCGATACATAACTAGTGGCTCAAGTACTGATGACATATCATGATATATAGAATGCATAAACTATATATTTTTGGATCTCTTCTGAATGAAAAGGGTACAGAATTGCATAAACTATCATAAAAAACTTAAAAAGTTTTACATCAAAAAGAAATCATTAAAAAAATTCAACGCAAGTATGTTGAGTTACAAAAATCAGTGAACTCTTAAAAAAATTTAGCATCACTAGTTCACCACGGATTTCGGTTGTTGTTGTCAGTGTCCACTATATTACTATATGCTCGTTACTAAAACTTTTTTTGCACACATGCCAGTTGATGGTTTCCGGAGGAATAAAGTAGTGATGCCACGAATAGTGGATTTGGCCGAATACCGAATACCGAATATTCGGTCAACTTTTCGGCCGAATAACGAATATTCGGCAACCGAATATTCGGCACGTAGTAAAGACAGCTTGGGCCTACTCGCGACTAGCTGGAGTCAAGGCAAAAGCTGCCGCTGAAAAATTTGCCCACTGTTTATAATGTTTTCGAAGAAAATTTAGAAGAAGCTAGCGTACATTTAATATTTCTAAAGAATAAAATGCAAATCTGCTGTATTTTTAGTTCTCGTTAATTAAGTTTTTTTACGTTATTGTGAGAAAAATTTAATTTGTAGTTAGTGTTGATTTTTTTAATAAGTTATTTCTACTATTCGGTATTCGGCCGAATATTTTAACTATTCGGCCGAATACCGAATACTGAAAAATGACGCCGAATAGGCCGAATACCGAATAGTGGCCGAATATTCGTGGCATCACTAGAATAAAGTACTAATGTAATGGGTGCACAAAACAGTATGGTAGTAGAGTGAGTTGTGTTGATATTTGGTTACTAAATACTGGGTGAAGATTCAACGAGCATGAGAGATTTTTGATTACTTTATCAACATTGAGTTATTCATGTAACGTGTTTCGTTCGTGAACAATATTTGAAAAAATATAATGAGTACTAAGTAACGATTACTTGACGAAAAATACCGAATACACTCGAGTAGTGTAAATTTTTGCATTTTTACAGCTCTATTCTATAACCTCTTAAACAGGTCTGCATGCAAAAAAAGGCAAGGGAATTTGAAGCATTTTCGTATGGATTTCAAATTGATAAAAAATTGAGAAATTATCAAAAAAATTCTATCATGTCAGAATTTCAAGAAATTCGAGGATTTAGTTTTTTATACCAATGCATTTTGGAAACTCAGTTTTCTCAAATGTTGCTACAGCTATTTGAAAATCTTAAAAACTTTTGTACTCTTAAAACATTATTTTCTAATTTGCCATCAAAAGTAATATAAAAATATTTACATTAATGGTGTAAAATGCTGGTCAAAGTTGAAAATTTTGAAAAATTCTGGAAAAAATATCATTACTTTGTATGAACATAACGCTATTTTGAGCTATTTTTCAAACTCAATATCTGAGATTAAGGCTCAAAATCCAATATTGCGAAAGCTCGATGCGAGACGCCGAGACGAGAATATTTTGCGTGACGCATTTCAATCTCCAATGAGAGTTTTGCGTCGCGCAGATGATAGCATAATTTCACTTTTAGTAATGCAATATTTGAACCAAGTACCAATCTAACAAGTACCGAGTACTCATAAGAATTATTCGTTATCACTTAGGTCCTCGCTTATGACGGCTATAACTGCTGCTGAATTTGTTAACTATTTAATTTTATTTATTTTCAAACAAATTTTGCTTTAAGTTTATAAAATTACCAAAAATTTTATTTGAAAATTTTTGGTTTAACTAGTTTTAACGAGTACCACAATAGCGAGTACTTAAAAAAATATCTACATCATTAGTTGTCAAACTGCCTCGCAACGAGAAATATTAAATTTTTCGAACTTTTCTCGCTACGAGCTCTCGCAGTGCGATACATTGGAGCTTGAGCCATACGATTGAATGTATTGAAATATTTGAGCGTCTCGCCCCGGTGTCTCGCATCGGGCTCTCGCAATATTGGGTTTTTGGGCTTAAAGGACAATCAATTTTGTAAGCGTTTGTCAAATCTGACCATCGTCGTCTCAACCGTTGCAGAGATATAAGATGTTTTCTAAAACAATTCAATTCGGAGATTTGTATACATAAACAGCCCGATTCTGAATATTCCCGGGAACGAATTCCCGGGGAATTTTTACTTTTCTCGGGGGAATAAATTTGATGGAGAATGGGTATTTGACTCATGCCCATAATTTTCATTTCCCTATCTATTTAAAAAAGGAGAATTTTAGTCTCAAGAAAAGTGAACTCCCCGGGAATTCGTTCCCCGGGAATATTCCCCGATTGATCTGAAAGGGTCTTGCCGGTCCAGGAAAGGGTTGCGGCACCCTGGAAGGGCTTTTTAAGTTTTGTTGATTTTTCGATAGTTGCCATCTAAAAACATTGTTGGGACCACTTTTGAGTTATCTATTTTGAATAGTCCTTGAAATATCCTTGAAAATCCTTTTTAGTAAGCCTTTTTCAAAATTTTATTTCTCAAAAACTAATTAAGCTAGGAAGACGAAACAAACGTTGGCTGATTCCTAATAAAACAGGGAATCCCAAAATTTTTTTTTTTATTTTTACACTGAGAAAATTTTTTTCACAAAACTAAAAAGAAAATTTAAAATTTTTTTTCAGTGTATTTCCGTTGTTGCGTCACTTTATTACTATTTTTAAAAAATTCCTTCAAGAATTAGCTTTCATTTACAAAAATTTCATCACAATCGAATATATGCTTTTTGAGATAGAGTATAGAGTATGGAGCACCACCTTTCCTGAGTCGCGTTGCTAGCCGATTGCCCCAGTAAAATCATGCAGACTGGTAAATAAATGTATGAAGCGGGACCCGGCCGCGGTTTTATTGTAGGGAGCGTCACCTTTGACGAATTTTGGGCCCTATCCCGAAGTAATGCCACAGCGTTTCCAGGGTAGCAATCCCAACTAGAAGAGAGGGGGATGTTTGTTTTTTTAGTGGAATCACCACACACCCAGCACTCACGGATGCTGTAAGGTTCCGAAAGGATTTTTGACCTCCTCGGCGCAAAAAAAAAATATGCTCCCAGTACTACTATCTAGTACAAATGTGCGAAATCTGGTACGAAACACATCACTCATACGTTCACTGATCACGCGACCAATCCAATTAAGATTGAATCAAGAATGGCGGCCTAAAAGTTTTGTCACGACTTGTACAATATGGGTGTCAAATGAAAGGGCTTGTCCAAAAAAAAAAAATACAGTTCACAATGAAAAATATAAATATCTAGGATGGCCGTCAAAAAATTGGCCAGTTAAATACTTTCTCATATTTTCTCACAACCCCGTGAATATGGGTATCAAATAAAAGGCCTTGACAAGTAGAGCCCAGTTCTTTGTGAAAAGCAATTAAAATCGAAGAAAAATATTATATCATATGTAGTGTTGAAACAAAATGAGTAAATACTACTTGATATCGAATACTTTTAGTCGATACTGAGTATATTTTGTACTCAATACTTACCACCAAGTATTTTCGCGGTATCGATACTTTTTATGTCAGTATTTGCTCATAATATTTTCCTTGTATTAGTGCTGCATTTTTGAGGGGTTTTTTCCTTTTTGAGGGACTTTTTCGATTTCATTTTGAAATGGATTTTTCGTAAGCATTTTCCTAGGAAGGGAAAGGGATTTTTATAAATTATCTAAAGGTTAAACCTGCGCCAAAATATTGGCAGCACTGACAAGAAACAGTAATTCAAAAAGAAAGTCAAAGGTCTGGATTCATTTTTCGCGCTAAAACACTGAAGTATTGTGTTACCTGTGTTATGATGTGTAAATACCAAGAGTCATAAAAATTTGCTTAATCTTGAGCAAGTATGTTACTACCCAGTATCGATACTTTTGGTTCGGTATTTTAGTGGTATCGATACTTTATCTCGATACATTAAATGAGTACTGGTATCGATACTTTCATGGTATCGTTTCAACACTAATCATATGGCGGTGATTCCAATCGCATATTCGGGGGAAATTTAAAATTTTCAGAGTCGGCAGAAATTAGTACAAAGACTTTCCCGTATTTTGCGAATAAATGATTTTTTCAAGCAATAAAAGTCTTGGGTTTCATCTTTTTGTTCATCGCAAATGTATAAAAATGCTCAAGAGATAAAAGAAAACAAACAATATTGTTTGAAGATGAACATTTGGTCTCTATAGCCCTGCCTTATAAGAAATATGGGTGCTAATATTAAGGATATTGTTCGAGAAACATTTCCAGTTTCCTTTCGAAACGAATTGGGTTTGCTTTTAATTCTGAGCGAAACAAGGGAAGATGAAAAATATAAATTAATTGGCAGCCTTCAACACAATAAAAGAAATTTTCATAACTTAAGCTCTTCATCCCTTTATTAGGTCACAATATACCATAAGCTCTTCAAATGTTTTTTATTTATTTTTTCTTTGACATTAAATTGTTCATTTGTAATTATAAGTACAATATATAATTCTTTTGAGCTCAATCAAAGGAAAGCTCTTATATTTATGATCCCAAGAACGCACTCAATCAACCGCGATTCCTGCGCATGTAACGTGCGTAATAAGGACGAAAAAAAAAAAAAAAAAATTCGTCGAATATTAAACGGGAAAAGTAATTCTTCACAGCTGTCACCAATGAAAATCCATTCAATGAAACGAAGCTATCCGCACGCCAGCCCACCATATCAAATGCATATTAGAATGGTGAGGAAATGAGCTTAAATTTTTCTCCAACCAATTTAAAGATATATAACATATGTATGTATGTTTGTGTGTATGTAGCGACCCAACATACGATTGTATATTTTAACGAATTTTGTATCCTTGGCACTAAGCAAGTGATTAATTTACAAAATTATACCGTCGAGTTTCTAAGGAGACTTTGCTGCCATTTGCGTGAGCGAACGCGATTGCCGTTGCTGGCACGTGAAAATCGGAACCCAACCCTATCGCTTAAATGACACAAATGATAATCCCATGAAACGGGGAAAAAAACGTGTAGTACACTGAGCGAATTTAACCATGATTGGCGCATTGTAATTCACAGTCCTTTTGATTTTCGAGCAGAACAAAAAATTTCAAAAGAAAAATTGTTGAGTCAATAACATTTTTTGTTGATTTGAAAGGAAAAATTGTTTATGTGTATTATATTTCTTTACGTTCGGTATAATTCTCATTTGCTTTATAAAATTGGACATATGAGATCAGTGGCGTGTCCAGAGAAATACTGCTTTGATAGTGCCTATATTTTCCACAGTGGTATATTGAACAATTATAAGACAATAACCCAAAAATTTTTGGGGGGGGGAGCTAGAGGAAGTTTAGAGAGTTATGGACCAAAACCAAAAACATCCGAAAAATTCATGGCGTCCGATTTTGATGAAAATTTATATATAGAATAAGCGAAAAAATCTAAGAATCTTAGCACTAAAATTTTTTTCAAAACTAGGATGCTTGGAACTAGGCCCTAACTAGACTAGTTGTAATCGGTTTCTTGAAAAAATTTTGACGCCGAAATTCTTAGCATTTTTCAACCCGATGGCTATTTTTGGGGTTATGTTCAGCAGAGGGCTCTGTGGTCATTTTCTTCGAACGTTAAGTAAATTTGTTTTGACATTTATTCTTTTATAGGTATTTTAGAAAATTTATTTTTATTTAAAAAAAAAAATTATCTTGTCATTTCAATTATGTCCGTGGTTAGTTCAACAATTTAAATTTAAATCCATTTTTGAAAATTATCATTTCAATTCAACCTGAAACATTCTTGATTCAAAAGGAAAATCTTTATTTTTTACAACAAGAAAAATTGTCAAAATTAAAAATATTCCGTTTTGTATGTTTTTCCTTTTGATTGAACCAGTTTTCGTGTTGATTTTTTTTCTCTGTGTAGACACACAAAAAGTCGGCCATAATTCCTCGACCCAAAAATGGAAACTTAAAGCCGTCTCAAGTTGAAAATCAGCATAAAAATGTATTTCCGATTGAATGATTCGCTTCAATACTTTTAGCGCTTACCCGAAATCGATCCCAGAGAAGGTACATAGCTGCTTCCTGCCCATGGAAGATGCGTCGGCCATGAGCATCGGAACGTAAAAAAGATATTTTCGATTCTACTTCTTCGCTCGTCGTACAAGTGGAAAAGTATCAATTGAGAACGTCAATTTGATAAATTAAAATCGAAGCTTCGATGTCATGCTGATCTGAGTTTTGCGAACTTTTTGCTTCAGTGTTTTTTTTTTTTTTTTTTTTTTTTGAATGGATTTTCATAAAAAATAAAAAAATAAAAAAGTTCAAAATTCTTTCGACTGATTTCATCTCGGTCTCGGTGCCAGCTTGGGGAAAAACTGAAGGCGATTTGTGTTTTGTCATTGCCAACGTCGCAGCTCAGACTCCGAAGTAATGAAAAACTTTCTACGATTTTCGAAAAGAATTTTCTTTCCCGCAACATTTATACACCGGTTCTTTGCTTCCGGATGCTTGCAGGGCTTTGTTTTTGTGTTTTGCAAAATCGTGCATTGTCTTCCGGTTTGAAGTTATTTCTTCCTTCTCTGTTTGTTGATCTGCTTGTTTGTTTGTTTTTTCTTATTTATTTATTTTTTTATTGAATGAGCTAGTGCAAAAGCCACCAGTACTGATTGTTTTCCAGAGCCGTAACTAGGCATATTCAGGCGGTGCGGTGCACGGGGGCCCCCGGCTCTGAGGGGCCCCGAAGAAATTTTTTTGTTTTTTAGAAATCATATCAAAGTATCAGGTAGAAAAGATCGTCAATAACGTTTTTATTACATTGTATAAAATTGGGTTCACTTTTTTATGACGGAGAAAAGGCAAGAAAAGGAATTGAAAGAATTAATCACCACAAAACTGAAAATATGGCATCGAAAAGCGTTTTCCAATTCCGCTTCCAATTTCTCACGATTTTTAACTGTTTTTTTTTTAAATACACTTCGAAAAAGCTTTGAAAACATTTTTTTTTTTTCTTTAGAAAATCATTTTCAAGGGCCGCCTAGAAAAACTTGCACAATGGCTCCCGAGACCTTCGCTACGGCTCTGAATCTTTTCTATACCCTTGTCCATATATAGTTCTGTAGAAAATCAGCATTAAATATATCGCAACCTTGCTACTAAATCGGCACCACTCAAAATTTCGCATTTTTCGAAAATCATTAAAACTCTCTTGAAACTAAGGAGAAATAATATTTTTTTAAAATCTATATTACCCTCAATCGAATGCTGCATCAGTCAATAATATTGACTCAATATAAGCCTTAGTTTTCTAGGTGTTGGATTTTTTACAGAAAAATTCAATCGAACAAAAAAAAAATTGATTAAAAAAAATTTTGAATTGTGCCGACTTATTACCAGGGGAGTGAACCGGTTTTGAACCGAACCGGTTTTGAACCGAACCGGTTTTGAACCGAACCGGGTTTGAACCGAACCGGGTTTGAACCGAACCGGTTTTGAACCGAACCGGTTTTGAACCAAACCGGTTTTGAACCGAACCGGGTTTGAACCGAACCGGTATTGAACCGAACCGGTTTTGAACCGAACCGGGTTTGAACCGAACCGGTTTTGAACCGAACCGGTTTTGAACCGAACCGGTTTTGAACCGAACCGATTTTGAACCGAACCGATTTTGAACCGCTTTTATCTGCTGATGAACCGAACCGAAATTTTTTTTTACAAATGTTTGAACCGAACCGAAAACCGAACCCGTTTTTGTAAAAGTTCAGGGTTTCATTTTTGCCTGCAACCATGTACAGTGGCCGCTCCCATAGGCCAAAAATAAAAAATCTTATTCGATATTTTTATGAAATTAGTATCGATACCTTATTTTTATTGTTCAAATTTTAACCCTTAATGGTAAAAAATTGCGTTAGAAGTGGAAACACGCGAAAAAAAAATTTTTTTAGTGTGAGAAATTCCCGAACCAATTAACCGAACCGAAAACCCGATTCAAAGAAGTAGAAAAACCGGTTTGACGAACCAAGCTAAAAGTTCAAACACGATTTGAACCGCCGAACCGAACCGGGAAAATTTTCCACCCGGTTAACGTCCCTGCTTATTACCCAACGGGAAAAGGTAAGAAAAGTAAGTTAAACATTCAACATAAATACTTTTTACGTTAGCAATGAGTTTTTGTACAGCGATGTCCTATGAATATCGTGCATTACCATTGTAATTGAAACAGTAAGCACATGTCAATGTGGTTGTTGTTGGTAGAAAATATAACAAAAATCTGCCACTCCTTACAATTCCGATAACCTGGTAATCCATAGATTCATTTTTTTTCAATTTATAAATAAATCATTAAATTACAAAATTCAGGTATTACGTATTTTCCCGTTGGGTAGCAAGGGTGCGATATATATATAGAAAAGCACTAGGGCAATTTCCACCAGTAGAGTACTACTTCGATGAGCGGAATTTGGATACGATTGCACTAGTTAAATACTATTGATTAAATAGAAAAAAGATTACTATTTCTTTGGTGATTTTTTTCCTAAAGTATATTTCTCCCATTTTAATCACTCTCATCAGAGGCATTGTGGCTTAAAATGCGCAATTTTAGTTGCACATGCAACAAGCTGAATGAAAATGAAACTACAGAGTTTGCTTCTAAGAATTTTTAATGTCCAAATTAAAATTTTAAAAAACTATTTTTAAAGGCAAAAACCATTGAAATATGGTATACATCTGGTCGAAGTGCTTTCTGGGTGCTTTCTAGAGCTGTAATATATCGTTACTATTCGGTAAAAAGTAACGATTACTCGCAGTCAGTAATCAATAACGTTTTGTTCCCAGCAAAATCTACTTCGAAATGTTACCAGCACAAATGCAATTATTTTGATGTTCACTCACACATAAGCGATTTCCAAGGTGCAAGAGAGGGACAGTTGCCCATTTAGCTTTACCAAGAGACATTCCTGGAAAAATTTCGAGAAAAATTGGAAAATTTACCAGAAACGTGATTTGCTGGGTTACTAATTGAAGTATCTCGTTACTGGAACAGCTGATGGTTGCCAGAGTAATAAAGCACAATAAAGTATGGTAGTAGCGTGAGTTGAGTTGATATTTGGTTACTAAATACTGGGTGAAGATTCAAAGAGCATGAGAGATTTTTGATTACTTTATCAACATTGAGTTATTCATGCAACGTCATTCGTTCGTGAACAGTATTTTAAAAAATATAATAAGTACTAAGTAACGAGTACTAAGTAACTATTACTTGACGAAAAATACCGAATACACTCGAGTAGTGTAAATTTTAGCATTTTTACAGCTGTAGTGCTTTCGGACAAAAAAAAAACGTATTTTCAAACTGTGAAGCTGTCTCCAGCTCTGTCAGAAATGAAAAACTTCATATAAAAAAAACAATTCAGAAAATTTCTGCTTCATTTCTGAAGCGGTTTTTTATACGAATTTTTTCATTTCCGTTTCATTTCTGAAAAAAAACTGGAGCCATAACCTCTATGAATAAAAATCGCGTTTCCTCGAATTTTAATTTCAGTTCCTGTTTCTCGCTTGCCTTTTGAAGGATTTCGGCGAATCAAACGAAAATGGTCTCAATTAAATGCAATTCTCAGAATTTTCTCCCCCTATTTGATAATCCTTGTGTCTCCAATGTGCTCTAAAGGACAATTAAGGAACTAATGCAATAAATTGTTTTTTTTTAGTTTCATTTCGAAAGGACTTTTCTGAGTAATGCTCGACATCCATAATGGCACTAATAAAAAATTAAAAATAAATAACTAGACGAATGAATCGAAAGGACAGTTTCCGTTGATCTACATACATTTTCCATTTCGAATATGATTTTATTTTTAAGCTCTTGGAATTTTGTTTGTAACATTGGTAATTTGACGGAAATCGAGAATTTCCATATGGATCTGAAAAACATTTCCACTTAATTGCATCGTCCGCAAAGCCAACTCTTTCAATTGCCGTTTTCTAATTTATTCCTATGTTTTCGATGAATCTCTCGCTTACCCAACTTTAAATTCAAGTATTTCTAAATTATCACCATCAATTCATATTGAAAACTTAGCTTAAAGTGTGAGAGATCAGCGTCCCTAACGTCTGGATTTTCACATATGGAATTTCATTCAAATCGGCCAAGCCGTTTCGGAGCAGTATTCGGACAAGCCCCCTGCATGCACTTTAAGGGGGTCTTCTCATTGAAAACCCGTTTTTTGGACCCTTTTTAAAAAAATTCTTATTTGAAAACGCAAAGAATAATTGAAAACTTTTTTTATCTATTGTATTACAAAAGGTTCAAAGTAAATAAAAAAATTTTTTTTGCCTCGATACGTGGGCTGTTCAAAAAGTAATGAGACTTCAAAGTTGGTGGTGAAAGAAAAAGGTGTCGTCACGGCGGCCACGATTCCGGGTCTCCGGAGCGTCCGAAATGGAAAAAAAACGGGGTTATAATCAGTATAGATGTAATTCTCGGGTGAACCTCAAGCTTAATTTTGTGATTTTTTTTGACAAAATGGCGGCCATTCAAAAAAAAAATTTCAATTGCGGGCTTTTTTTTTGTAGTTTAGTGTAAAAAAAAAATAGTAAAAAATTTTTTAAATTTATGGTCGAGGTTCACCCGAGAATGGTGACAATTCTGCGTCGATTCCACTTTGTTTCATGAAAATCGGTTCAGTTGAACTGGAGATATCATGGCCGCCAGTTCGAAAAACGTGGTTTCGAGATAAACGCGTTTAAAGTTTGAAGCAACGCAAAAATTACTCGTTTTAGCGCAGATCTTGCTCGACAAAGAAGGCTATATCCTCTAAACTATTTCGAATTAAAAAAAATCCTTTTAGGGGCATATTCACAACTACCCAAGCTATAAATAAATGCAAAAAAAAAAGTCGAAAAAAAAAGTTGCTCAATGAGAAGACCCCCTTAAACGTTTTGAAAAACCCTTTCAAGATATTACATGAAACCCTGGTCAATTAATCCATTATTCTATTTGCTATCAACACACCAGTTTTCCTCGAGCGATTGTTGATTGAATTTTCGTACACATTTTGGCTCTCGCAGCCATAAATATTTTGGCACATTTACACCGCATAGAGGAGTGCACACATTTCCATGGAAAACACATTTTCAAATACGCCCCTTCATTGCGATATAATAAGCCGACAAACACTGATAATATGTATGTACCAAAATCAAATAAAAATCAATTCAATTGCATTGGACCACAAAGATGCACAACCAATCGTTAACGATCCATATATTTCCACTCAAAAACAAGTCGTGTCTCGCACATACATATGTGGATATATTGTACAATTTATACATACAACGGGTAGGTACGTTCGGTCGTAAATATTGAATTTACAATGCTTACAGCGTTAATATATATTGTTGTGAGCATATGCCACATACGTATGCCCATATGTACCTACGTATGGCCATATGTACCTACGTACTCCGATTATTTGAG
This sequence comes from Chlorops oryzae, assembly GCA_020466095.1. Classification (NCBI taxonomy): domain Eukaryota; kingdom Metazoa; phylum Arthropoda; class Insecta; order Diptera; family Chloropidae; genus Chlorops; species Chlorops oryzae. The sequence continues at coordinate 5,235,267 of CM035807.1, read as the reverse complement.
GAAGAAAAAAAAATCAAAAATAAAATAATTCGTTGGATTGAACGTTTTGGGATTTTATTGCATTTTCGTGTTTAAAACTTTGTCAATATTCTTTTTGCCTTTTTAATACGTTTGGTATTTTCGATTATTGCTTTTTTTTTTTTTGTTTCATTCGGCGAGGCTTGTTGAATGAGTTCGCACGAATGATCTGTCAAAATGAATTTCAGTTCGTGCAGGCGTGTCAATTTCATTTTGTATCTTAATAATTTTTATCCATTGACATATCATTGCCAAAACATAAGTTGAAATGTGTAAAAGATGTTTCGCTTTTCTTTTGCCAGATAAAATTATATGTTTGTATGTTGGGCGATTGGATATTGAGGAATAATAGACAAAAATTGAGAAATGAGATTTCAATTCGAGACGGCAATGAATTTTCCATTTCACATTCATTAAATATTTACTTATTTATGTGTATGATAGTGATATTCTGAATTAGAGAAATTCGCAATCGCAAATATTCGCATGTTTTCCAATATCCGGATTCGCATGTGGCAAATATTTTGCGAATTTAATTAGCAGAAGAAAGAATTGAAGTGAATGTTTTCAATTGAGATGCCAACTTACGAAGCTAGTGGGTCTGGGTTCAACTCCCAGCTAAGGTTGTGGGTGCTTGTGTCTTTTTCTCTGTTTTTCTTTATTTTCCCATTATTCGAGGTATAACAACGCCTTGTAAGGCCTAAGTATTCCGCCCTCAATTGTGGCAGCCACACCAACCTAACCTAACCTTACCTTACCTTACCTTACCTTACCTTACCTTACCTTACCTTACCTTACCACCTTACCTTACCCTACCTACCTTACCTTACCTAACCTAACCTAACCTAACCTAACCTAACTGAACCTAACAGAACCAAACCTTACCTAGCCGAACCTAACCTAACCTAACCGAACCAAACCTTACCTAACCAAACCTAACCTAACCTACCCTATCCTACCCTACCCTACCCTAACCTAAACTTACCTAACCAAACCAAACCTACCCTACCCTACCCTACCCTACCCTAACCTAACCTAACCTAACCTAACCTTACCTAACCTAACCTAACCTAACCAAACCTAACCAAGCCTAACCAAGCCTAACCGCACCGAACCAAACCTAACCAAACCTAACCTTACCTAACCTAACCTAACCCAACCGAACCGAACCTAACTAACCTAACCTAACCTAACCAAACCAACCAACCTAACCTAACCAAACCTAACCAAACCTAACCAACCAACCAAACCTAACCAAACCTAACCAAAACCACTAACCTAACCTAACCTAACCTAACCTAACCTAACCTAACCGAACCTAACCTAACCTAACCTAACCTAACCCAACCCAACTGAACCTTAATCAAAAAGTACCATGTTCAAAAATATAATATCATCTCTTAGAGGCTTAGCGAATTCCACACCACAGCCGCAAAAAAAATCTGGATGAAGTTAGGAATTCCAATCAGCTTGTTTTAAAACCCATTTTGAGCCGAAAACAATAAAAAGCCATTAATTTTGTTCGACAAATCGAACAATCGGTCCAAAAACGGGTTAAAAACTTCACGTCACCGCGTTCGACAGTGAGAGTAGCGATTCAAAATAACCGCGATCAAATCGAAAGCCCAATATTCGCGTTCGCATTTACGAATATTAAAATTTGGCATTTGTTACACCACCAATGTGTTCATATCCATATGTATAAACCAAATATGATATCATAAATGACGAAGCGGTCTTCGCTGATAACTCAGTCAATCAGAATAAAACCGGGCACGTCACTCATAAGTATTCTTCTTGAAGAGCTTTCAAACTACTTACCACAATATGCGAAAATAAATTACTTTATGGCTTTGAAGAGGTAGCGTAAAATTTCATGGAAATTTGCTGCAACCTTCACTGATTGCAAGGCAAATTGGAAAGGAAGGAATATTTTAAATAAATCAGTTTCATCCAACGATAGTTGGAGGAAATACGATTTAATGGTTACCAGAAACTTTGAACATTTGTCTACTATCTTGAAGTAGATAGAAGGAATTTCTATGTTATATAATTTTCCCTAATAAATATTTCATAAAGGTCGATCAAAAAACTTTTGTTCCATGAAATCTTAATTCAATTAAGGAAAGTTCTCCTTCCTTCTAATAAGGGATAAGCGAGATAGAAGTACGCACAAGTAGGATACCCTCTCTAAATAAGGGGAATCTGCAGCCAACAGCTAACGAACCAAGGTCGGTCCAGGGAACTTTTTGCATAATCTTACTATGCCAAAGCTAATGTCAAGTGCTGTACTTTTTGGTTCTACGAATGACCATTATTGAGTTATAATACCTTTAAGCTAGGATGCATTTTTTTAATACACTTTTAAATATTCTACAAAATATTTAAACATTTTCATATCAATTCTTGTTCGTTAGTCACTAGTCTTCTTCTTCTTGCGTGACTCAAGTATTCCGGCCTATTTCGGGGTACGCAAAATGCGACCAGTTCTTCCATTATCCATCCGAGGTAAGTCCTACAGCCTCGAGTTCTCATTTTAATGTGTCCATCTAACGCTGTTCTAGATGCCCTCGTTATCTGCAACCTTGTATTTGAATTCGTCCTGATCAGCTCTCAGGACGTCTCCATACCAGCGTAGCTTGGTTTTCCGCAATTCCTCAATAATTGGAGCAAATCCATAACGTATACAAATGTCCACGTTTGGAACATAATCACAAGGGGTCAGTCCGGACATCCACCGAAGCATCATTGTTTCCATAGCACTAAAACTTCTTTCTGTAACCTTTCTTACGGGTAGACACTCAGAACATTAAAGAGCGACAGGCCTGATGACTGTGCAGTAAATTTTGGATAGTTCTGTTCCGTTTTTGATACTATAAAGAGCCGAAAAAAACCCACCATGCCGCCTTTCTTCTTGCTTTAATTGACCCTCAGGCCCCGATTTAGGGGTTGGCAAATACCCAGAGTGGAACTGTGAGGATCGGCGATTTCTCATAGATATGCGGAAGCAGTTCCCCCTTTTGCCATCATTAAGGCGGTCAAAAAAATGTTTTGCCCAGAGTGGCATAAAAGCTGGACTGGGCCCTGATGACAACAGTATTGCCAGTTTGGAGGATCTCCCCTGAATTAAAACACATTTGTGATCTTTATTGGAGTCTTAAAATGGAAAAGTGGACAGGAAAATGTTTGTGGAAAGTTTTAGGACCAAGTTTTTGTCTAGAGGAAGTTTAGCGAGTTTTGGACCAAAAACCAAAAAAAATTCGAAAAATTCATGGCGTCCGATTTGGATGAAAATTTTTTATATAGAATAAGCAAAAAATGCTGAGGATTTTGGCGTCAAAAACTTTTCAAGAAACCGATTACAACTAGTCTAGTTTGGGTCTAGTTCCAAACTAGTCTAAAAAGGACCAGTTTTTTGAAAACACTTTATTCCTAAAAATCTAAGAATTTTTCACTTATTCTATATATAAATTTTCATCCAAATCGGACGCCATGAATTTTTCGGATTTTTTTGGTTTTTGGTCCATAACTCTCTAAACTTCCTCTAGCCCCCCTTCCAAAAATTTTTAGGTTAATGTCTTATAATTGTTCAATATACCACTGTGGAAAATATAAGCACTATCGAAGCACTCTTTTCCTGGACACGCCACTGATTAGACCCCGTCAGAATTTAGCTCTAACTGTCACAAGATCCTCACAGAATTAATATACCATGCTGAAATTGGATATAAATAGAAAACAAACAAAACATAAGACCATATTAAAGTCCTTTGTTCGTCCGAACGTTGCCGAGTGCGATTGTTTTCCGAAAATATTCGATTCGTCCTGAATTTCTGTTTGGATTTTGATTTCCATTCAAATGTAATATTGATTTTCATTTCATTTTATTGCTCTGACTATTCGGGCTCGTTCTCGATTTGTGTTGCTTTTGTTATCCGACGGACGGATGGGCGGACGGACGGACCGCGACTCAGAGTTCATGGAGCACTTGACTGTACGTTGCATAAGTCTTCATAATATCGAGTAAAAACACTGATTTTGATGGCTTTGGTTTATTTATTTTTTATTGTCTGTGTTAATTGAAAAGATGTCCCACTCAGATTTTGAGACTCGAAAGACAGAACGAGCTGAAGCACAGCAAGGAACGTCTGCAGGATTTTCCTATTTTCCTATTTGTCATTATGTTCTTGCTTCGTTTCACTGCGAATGTTATAAAAATGGTCCATTTGTGTTTATGACGTTTTTCATTTCATTCAGGCATTGTCAAAGAATTTGTTAGTTTTCGTCGAAATGTCAAATCGCCTGTTATGGAAAGAGATTAAAAACTGAAATAGAACATTTAATCGACGCCAGTCTGACTGACAAACTGCGTGCAAATGAAGTACAAAATTATTGTTTTAATTATAAGCAAACATTCGGTAAATAGTTTTTATATATTTATCCATCTTTGTTCGATGACTAAACGCTTCGAAACTTTTACGGAAATAATTTCAACCTTACACAGAGAGAAATAAGTGCCCGAAATATCATTGTAACCAATTACACATGCGATTGGAGCCTTGCCCCGATTAGACTATTAATTGAAGCCAATTACAATATGATATTAATTTAATAAATATAACTGTGTCTAATTACTTATAAACAGTATTTTCGTTATATAAGACAATCGTATTTAAGAAATCCCCCCTTTAAGAAACTGTTGACCAAAACCAAAAGCTCTTTTTGTATGGACAAAATTTTTATATAAGAAACTTGGTTTTTATCCAAATTTTAAAACCCCTATTTTCAAATATCGGTAGTTTATATAAGAAAAAATTTTCTTATTAACGGTTTTTTTGTTTATAAGAAAGATCTTTCTTATGAACGGGTTCTTATATAAGAAAAAACCGGATATAAGAATGAAATTGCTTGGCAAAATCGACTTTCTTATATAGCGAAACTACTGTAATTACATTAAAATTTGTCATGTATGTAATTGCGTTCTGAACACATATTTAATTACATCTGATTACTTTTACAATTTAAAACATTTATGTAATTTTATATGTGATTGTATTTATTTTACAGCTTGTTCTTATATTTCTCAAATGGTTTATAATTTCGATCGTATATAAGGTGATTGAATTTTCAAAATTCTTAGGCACTCCAATGGGCAGATGGACCACGAATATGACTTGGTGAAATATATTCCGCCGAATCGTAGAGAATGTCCCTTTCTATATTGTTATATAGAATATATTTTAAATTGCAGGGGATTACAAATTTAATTAGACGTAATTAGGTATATGTAATTGCATTTATTTGTATGTATATAATTCGATACAATTACATATATCATTGCAAGAAGGCTAATATAACAGGAAATCAAAAAAATTTTATTTTAATTTTTACACTGAGAAAATTTTTCCGAAAAACTAAAAAGACAATATTTTAATTTATTAACAAGAAGTCATCTTTTTATTTTAATTATTTCTGGAGATATAAAAATTTTAAAAACATGCCGTATGAGTAATGTGTTTTGTATCATTTTCGTACATTTGTACTGGATATTAAGTAGTACTAGAGCATCTATGTGAACTTGTAATTTTTTGAATATCTCACTGTTGCGCCATTTTATTTGAATGAAACTTTTTTTAAAATGAAAGCAAATACTTAGACGTTTTTTTTTTTTTTAATTTGTAGAGTGGCGTCCAACTGGGAATACACTGGAAAAAATTGTTAAAATTGTTTTGTGAAAAAATTTTTCTCAGTGTAAAAATAAATTTTTTTTTTTTTGATTTCCTGTTATATTAGTAATCGGCCAACGTTTGTTTCATATTATTATCTTAATTAGTTTTTGAGATATAAAAATTTGAAAAAAAGCTTATTAAAAAAGGATTTTTAAGGATATTTCAAGGACCGTTCAAAATAAAAATCTAAAAAGTAGTCTCCACAGTGTTTTTAGATGACACCCATCGAAAAATCAACAAAATTTAAAAATTCTTTTCATGATGCCACAACCCGCCAGACCCTTTAATAGGAAGGAATTATATATGTATATATGTTGGAGGTAATGAAAAATATAATTGGACGTAATTATGAAAATATATAACTACATCATACCAAATTCCATATGTAATGCCTGCAAAATATAATTGGGTATGTGATATTTTTTCTCTGTGTGTAGCTTCTTATCCTTAAATCAGTGTTTTGGTGACTATTCGCTTTGCAAGAATGCCAGAAGGACAACAGTTTTAAGGACATTGAAAGCATTCATAGTAAAAATTTCTTTGTGGCCACTCGTATAAAAATACGAGCTCATCTTACGTCCAGGTATTTACTTTAATAATATAAGAAAAATGCACTTTATGCGCTCTGGATTGTTGCTTATCTTGAGTGCTCAACTATTTTTTATGGTTGTTAGCATCCATTTTCAAGGAATGTGTAAGTCATTTACGATTTGCAGTGCAGTGCAGGCGCGCAACTAATGCCCAACGTTATTCTTCGTCCTGTCGAGGGCAATTTTCTATGGTTTCATTCGCTCATTTTCATTGCCTGTTCATCCAAGCGAATGACGCACAATATTCCCCCTTCTGTGTCTTTTGTGTACGTATGTATGTGTGTATGTATGTTTTAGTAAGTTCTACTTGTGCATGGTACTTGAGCAATTGTTGAAGACACCCTTCCAGGACAAAGTAATGTTTCTGATTTCTTTAAAATGAAGCTTAATGTGCTATATAAATTTTTAGTGCTTAGCAATCTAAATAATAAAGTCAGTGGACCAAATAATCGCAATCATAATTTGAAGAAAATATTTTACTTCCAAGAGTTTTCTTCTTCTTATTGTACGTCGATTGTGTCGCAGGCGGCTTAGTGAATTATTTCGAGCTAAGAGCAGTCTTTATTGCAGGGATCGGCAGTAATAATATTTTCAGCAATATTATCGGGACTAAATACTGAGTGGCCAAAAATTTTAATTATTTTATTCTTAATGTCCTAATCTAATCTCCTGGAGCCGCTGATTATTTCCATACCAATTTCTAATGGGATATCTCGATTTTTATTCAAAAAATCCGAAATCTTGGGAATATGATTTTTGATTTTTATTTTATCACATTTTTTCTTTTCATAAATATTTTTATATTTTCAATCCGAATTTTTTGAATTTGAATTATCAATTTTTCATTATTCAGAAATTTTATATTTCACATACCCAATTATATTTTGCAGGCATTACACATATGTAATTGGGTATGACCTCCAATTATATATGTAATTGCATCAAATGATAAAAAAAATTAATTCAATTAAATATATAATTCCGTCCTATTAAAGGGTCTGGCGGGTTGTGGCATCATGAAAGGAATTTTTAAATTTTGTTGATTTTTCGATGGGTGTCATCTAAAAACACTGTGGAGACTACTTTTTAGATTTTTATTTTGAACGGTCCTTGAAATATCCCTAAAAATCCTTTTTTAATAAGCCTTTTTTCCAAAATTTTATATCTCAAAAACTAATTAAGATAAGAAGATTAAACAAACGTTGGCCGATTGCTAATATAACAGGAAATCAAAAAAAAATTTTTTTTAATTTTTACACAGAGAAAATTTTTTTCACAAAACTGAAGACAATTTAAACAATTTTTTTCAGTGTATTCCCAGTTGGAAGCCACTCTACAAATTTTTATAAAAAATACCTCTTAGTATTTGCATTCATTTAAAAACAATTTTATTCAAATTAAATGGCGCAGCAGTGAGATATTCAAAAAATTACAAGTGCACATAGATGCTCTAGTACTAATATCCAGTACAAATGTGCGAAAATGATACAAAACACATTACTCGTACGGCATGTTTTTAAAAATTTAATATCTCCAGAAATAATTAAGATAAAAAGATGAAACAAACGGTGACTTCTTGTTAATAAAATAAAATATTGTCATTTTGGTTTTGTGGAAAAATTCTTCGCAGTGTAAAAATTAAAAAAATTTTTTTTTTGATTTCCTGTTATATTAGCTATGCTGCAATGATATATGTAATTGTATCGAATAATATACATACAAATAAATGCAATTACATATACATAATTGCGTCTAATTAAATTTTTAATCCCCTGCAATTTAAAATACATTCTATATAGCAATATAAAAAGGGGCATTCTCCACGATTGGGCGGAATATATTTCACCCAGTCATATTCGTGGTCCATCTGCCCCTTGGAGTGCCTAAGGATTTTGAAAATTCAATCACCTTATATACGATCGAAATTATGAACCATTTGAGAAATATAAGAACAAGCTGTAAAATAAATACAATCATATATATAATTACATAAATGTTTTAAATTCTAAAAGTAATCAGATGTAATTACATTTGTGTTCAGAACGCAATTATGTTACATATGGGTAATTCCAAACGGACGTGACAGTTACTTTATAAATTTTAAGTCCCGAAGTGAAGAATGTGGAAAATGGTAATTTCGTTTCTAACTATTATCGCGCAGCTCTTTCGGACTTTAATACTTATGAAAATTTTATGCCGATCAGAAAGGCAATTAGATATGTTCGGACGTGACAAAAAGTTTACTTTTTTCTGGAAATACCCATATGTATATGATAAATTTAAATGAAATTATATAAGTAATTGAGCACAATTAGTATTTCTCATTTTTAATTATATTGTAATTGGCTTCAATTAATAATGCAATCGGGACCAGGCTCCAATCACATATGTAATTGGTTCCAATTATATTTCGGACACTTATTTCTCTCCGTGTTATTTGTGATTTCTTTTTATTCACTAATCAAGAATTATGAAGTATGGAATAAATTTAATTCAAAAAATCGAAAATTAAAAAAATTTTTTTTTGCTGATCCCTGCTTTATTTGTACGCTTTTCTGTGTCTATAAATCCTCAATTAAAATAATAGGAAAATGAAAATGAAAACTTTAACTCGACAGAAGTATGTCAAGAGTTTGTGGCAATTTAATTGAACTCAAAAAATAGAAATCAGCCTTGAGAGTGCTTTGGAAAGATATTCTCGCAAGACCTGACATCGGAAAACCAATTTGAATTAAAATTTTGAACGTAAAATATCCTTTTTTGTTTTTTTTTCTTAAATTCCAATTAAAATTAAAATTGAAAACAAATTTCCAGTCAAGCGGACATAAATTGGTTTCTTTTTGATTGAATAAGAAACCTGAGAATTCGAGTTGTTCAGACTTGCGGAATATTTGATAGTGTTGACGAGCTTAAACGTGCATTTTTTAAAGGAGTGGAACAGCTTCGAAAATCAAATCTGAAATAATCTTATTAATTCTTTCAATCGAAGACTGTTGAACAATAAATGGTGGCCCTATCGGTAACAGTTTTTATTTAATAGTGAAAAAAGGTCCGTTGTTCAGTTCGAGCTCTGGTAAGGAGTAGGTTAACTTGATAGCAGCACTTTTGTACCATCCATAATTAACAAATGAAGCCATATTTCGAACGAAATCACTCGAATAACATGCCGCAAAATGGAAGTCATTTGTTAATGGGAGTGCTATCGTTAGAGGAAAGAAGAATCAATTTTATCTAGTCATCGCTCTCACGCACACAGAGTCGAAGCTCTTTCAAAATCAGGCTGAATTGCCCCTGCAGGAAAGTTGGGATGAATCGGGGCCTCAGCGAGTAGTTCTCGAGTATAGAGAACGAACTAGTACACGAGTACAGACACGCACAGTGGAGACTAAAAAGTGGGATGGTCAACAAATTGTCTACAGTTTCATTTTCCTCAAAAATTATTCTAATAAATCTGTGCCGTAGTTGGTTGAGAAGCGAGGGGCTCTGGGTTCAACTCCCAGCTGAGGTCATAGATGTTTATGTCAATTTTTCTGCTTCTGTGTTCTTTGTTTTCTCATTATTCGTGGTATCATAACGGGCCCTTGTAGGGCCTTAGTGTGTCAGCCACACCAACCTCACCTAATCTAATGAATTTTTGCCGGGTGTGAATCGGATAGGTCAGTGGCGAAGTAGATAGTGTGTGCTATTATTAATCCGAAGACGGTTGGAGTTCAATTTCTATGAATTTGAAACTTTTTTCTTTATTTTTTCTCTTTTTTATTCCCCTTACAATTTCAATTATAACTACTGATTTAAAATAAAAATCGCCATTCGCTTTTGCGGAGATTTAAACCTGGACCCTTCGGATCGCAAGGCGCACGCACTACCCACTAAGCTACCAAAGCTCGGGCCTGTTCCCCCTCTATGAACTAACCATATCTCTACTTTTCTACTACTACTCTACTTCAAACGCGAGTGTCGATTTTCGAAGGACACCTCTGTGTTTAAGTTGAAAGTTAAATGTATTGGCGAGGAAATTATGAGCGAAAGTAGTAGGTACTGTTGATTTTGAGAGTAGTCGAAGAGTGACTACTTCTGAACTAGTTCAATTTGCTACATGGTTCATGTATAAGCTAAGTACGTAAGGTTGAAAAATTTTCCATTTGTTCACAGCCTAACGAAGGCTTAGGTGGACTTGCCAGGCAATATTGTTTTTCATTGCCGTAATGATGCTGTAATTGATAAAGCTGAAGCCATTTAAGATTCTTGAAATTTATGGCCAAACTAAGTCAAACTGCGAGCGTATAAATAAGGCTACAACGTGAACTTGTTGTTAATGTTGTGCTTCTGCGGCAACTCATGAGCCATAAAATGAATAGCTTGTATCATCTGGTATCCCTTTTGTCTTCGCCTTGTTTCACACTCAGTGGGGAGGGACCTGCCAACGTGTTGAAAGCCTGCGAAAGTGTGTATTTCGTATTTTACGGAATTTCCAACATCTTATTTTTATTGACTTTTGCTGGGCGAAATATTACAATAATTAGTGAGCATGACTCGTCCTGTATTTGATGTGGTTCGTTTTTTTTTTTTGCACTGACATTTTATTGTGAATTTCCTTCCATCGAAATACAATTAGAATTGAAGAATGCTTAAATTAATCTTCCTATTTTAATATATATATATTTTTTTTCATTTAACGTAGTATTGAGTGAAATGAATGGAACAATAAAATACTTATTATTGAATTAAAACTGAGTTTAAGGGGACCTTCTGGTCTAGAGCACGAAAATTTAGGGTATTTTCAAGTTTTTTTTTTTAGTATTAAGCCAAATAAAAAACGATTTTCTAAGTATGCAGGCTTATTATATTCTTTATTGACAAAAAATAAAAAATGTTTTTGTAATTTTTTTTTTTTTTTTGTATTTTAAAAATGGCGTTGAAGTGGACCCTCTTTGAAAAAGTACCTCCGTGCTGTGAAAGATTTTGGCAGTTCTGGTAATCGAAAAAAAAAAACAAAAATATGTTATTAATCATAATGAATGCGGCTATGGCAGGAACTAGAAAAAAAAAATTTTTTTTAAATTGACAAAATGGCGCAATTTTTTATTTCAACCATCAAAAACAACAATTTTTTTGATGAAAAAATATGAAGTTCTTGAAATACAAATTCGATTCTAGTTCGGGCCATAGCCATTGATGTTATGAATAACATATCAAAATTCCAGACAAATCGGTTCGATGGTTTTTTTGTTTTCTTTCACACCAGATCAAAAAAAGTAGTTTTGAGATAAACGCGTTCAAAGTTGCTTTGATCAAGCGCGCTGCCTGCTGTCTCCACCTTCTAAAAAGGCTGTAGCAAAACAAATATTGTCAATATCTTCACGAAACTTTGCCAGCATATTCTTAAAAGTCTATTCTTCCGAAATATATAAAAAAAAAAATCAATTTTCAAAAAATTCTAGACCAGAAGGTCCCCTTAATGGCAATGTCAATTTTTTTTTTCATGTTAAATTTGAAATATTTCTTTATAGCAAATAAGTTTTTAATTGGAAAATTGTTTATTAATTAACTTTTATGAATCAGAAAAAAATTATTTCAAATTTAACAGGTTGGCTGATAAGTCCCCGGTCTGACACATAGATGGCGTCGCTAGTATTAAATGCATATTATTTTTATATAGTGGCAACCTTCAAATGATTCGTGTCAAAATTTGACGCCTATAAGTCAATTAGTTTGTGAGATAGAGCGTCTTTTGTGAAGCAACTTTTGTTATTGTGAAAAAAATGGAAAAAAAGGAATTTCGTGTTTTGATAAAATACTGTTTTCTGAAGGGAAAAAATACAGTGGAAGCAAAAACTTGGCTTGATAATGAGTTTCCGGACTCTGCCCCAGGAAAATCAACAATAACTGATTGGAATGCAAAATTCAAGCGTGGTGAAATGAGCACGGAGGACGGTGAACGCAGTGGACGCCCGAAAGAGGTGGTTACCGACGAAAACATCAAAAAAATTCACAAAATGATTTTGAATGACCGTAAAATGAAGTTGATCGAGATAGCAGAGGCCTTAAAGATATCAAAGGAACGTGTTGGTCATATCATTCATCAATATTTGGATATGAAAAAGCTCTGTGCAAAATGGGTGCCGCGCGAGCTCACATTTGACCAAAAACAACAACGTGTTGATGATTCTGAGCGGTGTTTGCAGCTGTTAACTCGCAATACACCCGAGTTTTTGCGTTGATATGTGACAATGGATGAAACATGGCTCTATCACTACACTCCTGAGTCCAATCGACAGTCGGCTGAGTGGACAGCGATCGGTGAACCGTCTCCGAAGCGTGGAAAGACTCAAAAGTCCGCTGGCAAAGTAATGGCCTCTGTTTTTTTGGGATGGGCATGGAATAATTTTTATCGATTATCTTGAGAAGGGAAAAACCATCAACAGTGACTATTATATGTCGTTATTGGAGCGTTTGAAGGTCGAAATCGCGGCAAAACGGCCCCATATGAAGAAGAAAAAAGTGTTGTTCCACCAAGACAACGCACCGTGCCACAAGTCATTGAGAACGATGGCAAAAATTCATGAATAGGGCTTCGAATTGCTTCCCCACCCACCGTATTCTCCAGATCTGGCTCCCAGCGACTTTTTCTTGTTCTCAAACCTCAAAAGGATGCTCGCAGGAAAAAAATTTGGCTGCAATGAAGAGGTGATCGCCGAAACTGAGGCCTATTTTGAGGCAAAACCGAAGGAGTACTACAAAAATGGTATCAAAAAATTGGAAGGTCGTTATAATCGTTGTATCGCTCTTGAAGGGAACTATGTTGAATAATAAAAACGAATTTTGACAAAAAATGTGTTTTTCTTTGTTAGACCGGGGACTTACCAGCCAACCTGTTATATTGCATATTGTAAGCGTTTGGATTTCATTTTCAAAGAGTGTGTTTTTTTTAATTTTATTTATGTTATTACGATTTATTTTCCATCACAATAACACGCCGCGACATGAACGCGTTCGCTTTCAGATTCAATAAATTGATATGGCGTTGAAAAATTATATTGATGCATTTAATATAACGCGCTGGCAAAACATCATGATTCATTAAGCGGCTAAAAATGAAAATCAATTAATTATTCTCTGCATAAAATTTAAACGGCGATTACGTGTAATTTACAACAATTTTTGCGTTATTATTAAAGACCTGCCTTTAACCTATTAAGGGGGTCTTCTCATTGAGCAACTTTTTTTTTTGACTTTTTTTTTTTGCATTTATTTAAAGCTTGGGTAGTTGTGAATATGCCCCTAAAAGAATTTTTTGAAATTCGAACTAGCTTAGAGGATATAGCCTTCTTTGTCGACCAAGATCTGCGCTACAACGAGTAATTTTTGCGTTGCTTCAAACTTTAAACGCGTTTATCTCGAAATCACGTTTTTCGAACTGGCGGCCATGATATCTCCAGTTCAACTGAACCGATTTTCATGAAACAAAGTGGAATCGACGCAAAATTGTCACCATTCTCGGGTGAACCTCGACCATAATTTTAAAAAATTTTTTACAATTTTTTTTTTTACACTAAACTACAAAAAAAAAGCCCGAAATTGAAATTGTTTTTTGAATGGCCGCCATTTTGTCAAAAAAAATCACAAAATTAAGCTTGAGGTTCACCCGAGAATTACATCTATACTGATTATAACCCCGTTTTTTTTTTCCATTTCGGACGCTCCAGAGACCCGGAATCGTGGCCGCCGTGACGACACCTTTTTTTTTCACCACCAACTTTCAAGTCTCAAGTCTCATTACTTTTTGAACAGCCCACGTATCGAGGCAAAAATTTTTTTTTATTTACTTTGAACCTTTTGTAATACAATAAATAAAAAAAGTTTTCAATTATTCTTTGCGTTTTCAAATAAGAATTTTTTTAAAAAGGGTCAAAAAAACGGGTTTTCAATGAGAAGACCCCCTTAAAGTTGCTTAAAATTATCAGAAATATTTATGCTGAGGTCTTCATCTGAAAAACAAAAGATTATTTATATAAGTAAGTGCCTTTTAATAATTTACTTATATACAAAAAAAAGGAGCAAAAGAATACTTACATTGCAGCCTATTTGGCCTTAGCCTGGTCCAGAGAGTCTTCTTTGAATTCTTTTGTCAGGATGTGTAGCTTGAATTGGTTGAAAGTAGAAATTGAAGGTATTTATTTTTATCTAATGAAAGATCAACATTTCTGAGATCCATTTTTGCTTTGTTCAGAGTCCTGCTACTTCGGTCGTCCAGAGGAGAAAAATTCCAGCCCTCTCATAATTTTTTTTAAGGGCGTTAGTCGAGAACACCTTGTTCGAACATGTATTTGAACTTTATCTTTCATGGGGCAGCACCAAACGTGCCCGAGAGAATGTAATTTCTTTGAAACGGGAGCTTCGATTTGAAGAGAATTTTTGGTTCAAGTTAAGGCCTATAAAATTGAGGAGCAACGTCGTTTTCAATGAAATTTTCTCCTTGTACCGTTCCTATTTAAATTTTGAGAAAGTGCAAAAAAGCTTTTGGGATATCTAATAGCATGTTTCCACATAGTGCATTAACTCAATTACCTGCATTAACTCGTTAACGTATGATTAAAAATGTGATTACCCATACAAAAATGTCAAGTTAATAACCTCAATAATGCATGCATTAAAATTTAACCCAGATAAAACAGCATGGCTGCATTTGGACTTGCTTGCAAATGTTACGAAAAATTGCACCCCTGAATAGAAAAGTACGTAAAATAACAACCGTACTGTCAAATCAAAAGAACCGCTGAAATAAAAATCAAATTGAAAATGGAAAGTCCAAGGAATAAGTAAAAATATTTAAGCTATTTCACACATTGAAATCAAATGAAGAATGTAATATATCCATATATCGTTTATATCTAGCAAAATATAAGAAAGGGGTATCTTTCACAGCTTCCGACGAAATCAGCTGATTAGTTAATGCACAGTCCGCAAGTGGAAACGACACTGATTAACTATATGCGTTAACTTTAATACATATAGTTAATGCACTATGTGGAAACATGCTATAACAACTAAACGTTTAAGGGGTTATTCTGATGTAACCAATTTTACAAATCGATTCTTTTTTTTGCATATTTCGATAGTTAAACCTATGGAGAATGTGCTGTAAAATAATCAGATCAAAATTGCGAGTAATAAAAAAGTCACGGCCCATAATCGCCGACGCACTCTAAGCAACTTGTTCTGGCTCTTAAAACTTTAAACGCGGTTTTCTCGAAACGTCATTTACTACCACGGTCAACGCCTTACAGACCAAACTATCCAACCGATTGCTTTGGAAATTCAAGGTATTGTTCGACTTATTTATAGTCCTCGCAGGTACCAGAATTGCGATATTTTCGAAATTTATTTATAATATTTTTAAACGATTTTTTACTAAGAAAAATCACGATTTTTTTACACATTTTTTCGCAGTCTTCCATTTATTTTATATTTTTTATAAAAATTAATTATTCTGGTAGGGACGAGAGCGAAAAACGTACTAAAAATAATCCATTCTAATTCTTTTAATTCAGACAACCTGCCTCTACTATGTATCAGAATAGCTCCTTAATTGCAAGATTCATCGACACAAATCCATTGGTGTCGATCACCAGAAGTTAATCAGCCCTATTATGATTGTCGACTACTGATAGAGAATCGAAAAAGTTCTATCTTCGACAAAAAATTTTAATTTTCCCACATACTAGAAAATGAAAAATTTTAGTCGACGATAGAAATTTTTCGATTCTCTATCAGTAGTCGACAATCATAATAGGGGTGAATTAGATTAAAGTCTTATACGCGCTGTTGTCAGATTTCTTTTGAGGAATATTCCCCTGAATGTCTCAAAACAAGGCCGATATTCCTAAAAATTTAATTTTTAAATCTTCTAAAATCAAAAACTTGGCACCTGTAAAAGTTACCCTGATCACTTTTGTGCGCTAAGACTCCGCTAAGAATGATAAATGTCTTTTAATTTAGGGTGCTCTCTTATGTGAAAAAAACTCCTTTAAATTTAGTTGACTGAATTTTTATATATCTTTCATAGACAGCCGGATAAAATAGGGTTCTATTCAATTATGTTAAGAACCGATAATAGTTCCAATTCAACACCAAAATCACCAAAACTTTTCAATTCTGTATGAAATTTCGATCGGTTTTAATTCCGATTCCGTCAGCTATCGGCTTCTGTGATAACCCTGAGCCTGTATTCCCATCTATGTAACATACAGTAGTTTCGCTATATAAGAAAGTCGATTTTGCCAAGAAAGGGTCTGGCGGGTTAAGCAAAGCCATGCGGCATCATGAAAGGAATTTTTAAATTTTGTTGATTTTTCGATAGGTGCCATCTAAAAACACTGTGGAGACCACTTTTTAGATTTTTATTTTGAACGGTCTTTGAAATATCCTGAAAAATCCTCTTCTAATAAGCTTTTTTTCAAAATTTTATATCTCAACAACCAATTGAGATAGAGAGACGATCTAAGCAGATTATGTTAGATAATAAAACAGGGAAGCTAAAAAATTTTTTTTAAATTTTTACACTGAAAAAAAATTTTGCACAAAACTAAAAAGAAAATTTTGAATATATTTTTCAGTGTATTCCCAGTTTCCCGCCACTCTATAATTTGCTTTTAGAAACACCCCTTAATATTTACTTTCATTTAAAATCAAAAAATATTTCAATCAGATGGCGCAGCAGTGTGATATTCAAAAAATTGCAAAGGCACCCATATGCTCCCAGTACTAATATCCAGTACAAATGTGTGCAATATGGTACAAAAACACATCACCCATACGCCGAGTCTTAAGTATAAAAATATGCAGTTTATTTTTTTTAATATTTCAAAAACTAATATAGATAGAAAGATGAAACAAACGGTGAATCATTGCTAACAAAACAAGGAACCCAGAAAACTTCTTTTTATATTTTACACTGAGAAAAGTTTTTTTACAAAAAAGAAAACAAAAATTAGGCTATTTTTTTCAGTGTATTACGGGTTTTGTAACACTTTTTTGCTATTTTAAAAACATACCTCTCAGCTTAAACTTTTATTCAAAAGAATATTTATTTAAATCGATGAATAGCTTTTTGAGATATTTAAGAAAACATAAGAGCATATTTTTGTACTTAAGACTTGGCGTAAGGGGGGTTTTTCTTGTATGTATACGAGTTTCTTATATAGCGAAAATACTGTATGTACGTATTGTAAGTAACTCTAGTTAGAAATTTTTTTTATCCAAAAATAGGGGATGGACTCAAAGCACTGAGAATATACCTACTTTAAAGCCGTCATTTTCAGTACTCAAAATAATATCGAAATATTTAATTATGGTAAAGCGAGGTGCGATAAGTGTGAAAGCAAATGACTTACAATATAATAAAAACTACTGTTTAACGATAAAACGAACCACTTAATACTCGATTTACATCTGTAACTCGTTTAATTGATCTGCTAACTTAAAAAGGCAAATCAATTCAGTAATTCAGCAACAATTTAATTCAGTAATTATAAGACACCTTCCGCAAACGAGTGCGATTTTTATGGAGCACGCTCTACAGTTGTTTGATGAAGCTATTTAAAATGCATGCAAAATGCCATCAGTTAACCACACACACACACACACACACACATACATACAGTAGGTATCTATAAAAATAGTTTCAAGCTAAGACCCACTTTTAACGCTTAACAACTGAATATAGTTTCAGCTACGTCAATACTTCAATAAATCTAGAGCAAATTGAACTCATTTGCTATGCAAAATTCTTTGCCATAAATGCATCTTGAAGTCAGAGACGTAGAGATAAGAGGGGGCCCGATCAATAAAATGAATATTTTCCGAACAAGAAAATTCAGACTTTTAAAAATCGCTTGCGAATTTGGGAGTGATTTTTTTTTTTTTTTGTTTTTGTAAACGATATTGTGGGTCAGTTCGGCAAGTTTAGATCAGGAGGGGGTGCAAAAAAAAGGGGTCAAAATCAAAACGAGTACCTATTAAAACAGGACCCAATAGAAGTCGGACTTAATTTCAAAGCAAGTTCCCACTTAAGCGCATACCGCGATAATAGCCCACCGGGAATGCCTATAAATAGTGAACCCATTAAAAAATCAGCTCATTTAATCGTCGAACGAGGTCGAGACAACATCTATCATGCGAAACGTAAGTATCAGCAATAAATAATTGAATAAATCATCGAAGGAAAAGGCAATAATTAATTTTTTTTATTTAAGATGCTTATTGTTGCAATCCTAAGCATTTGTTATCTAACGAATGCCCCGACAACGAATGCTGGCCTCATACCAGTTTACGACATCCATACAGATCCATATTTTATTGTGTACGAACCAGAAATTATAGAAATCGTTGCTGCTGAAGACGATGGCTCGTACAAGCCACCGCCGGCTGGTGAAGATGGACAATGGATACCAGATGCGAGCGATGAGAAACCCATCGTTGAACTAGATATCGAAGATGATAAGGTGAGTACAACGGATGCGCCAGAAACGACTACGGAAAATGCTGGCATCACCGAAAGCTCAACGGATTGCGGACCAGATGGTGAAGATGGCGCAGATGGTGCCGACGGACCTGATGGCCCAGATGGCTCAAAAGGGGGCAAAGGTGGTAAGGGTGGCAAAGGCGGAAAAGGCGGTTGCCCCGGCAAAGGTGGTGATGGTGGAGATGCTGGCGATGGCGGAGATGCTGGCGATGGCGGTGACGCACCTGTTCCAGCAATAGTTGCACAGCAGCCCGTTGCTGTTGTCGTCAATGATTTGGTTCATAACATTGTGTAAGTTTTACTGATGATGTGATGATTCCGGTTAGATATATATGAAGAGTGTGTTTCTAATGGAAACTTTCTATTTTTCAGGATTGAATAATCGACTTCTGCTTGGAAAAATTTGAAATTAAGCCAAAAAAAGTAGTGTTAAGAACTTAGCTTTAGTGTAATGGGTATGTTTCGGAAGAGATTTCCCAAACGCATTGGCCAGACGTAATGAATCCGCAACGTGATATCCGGAAATAATTGCAACATCCATGTATTCTGATGCGACTCGCGATCACTCTTCAATATATGTATCAATAATATACTGCCTGAGCATAGAAAATTTGATATTTTTCAGAAATACTTATTTAGATCTAGAAAAGAGAGTAAGTATGGATCTATAAGTTTCTAAGAGAATCAGTTGGCTTAAAGATCGAGGAGTTAATTATGTTTTTGTTGAGGCAGAGTCGGTCTGATGGTTTGTTGGCTTATTTTTATGTTCGTTGTTGAAGGATAAAGGCCTGCATATAATCCCCATTGAGTCGGGTCCGTGATGAAGAGGGCTGTGGAAATAGCACTGTCAGATGTTTCGTTAAGTTGGAAAGAAAAGTCAATTTAATTTGATTTTTGAAATATAATTTAGAGATTTCATTCTTCTTATCTCATTCGAAAGTAATTCAGTTTGAATTACGATCCAAATTACGTAAAAGTCGGTGTCTTCCCTAATTTTTTTGAATCGAAATTTATCGAAAATAGAAGTATGTATAAATAAGTAAGATAAATAACACTCCCAATTTATCGTTTGCATGTCTAATTGGTGCTCTTTCCGAAGATCTTCTTAGTAAAAATATCATGGAAACCAGAGTTCGGTAAAGAGACGCATCTTCATTTGCAAAAGACTGGATTGCTTGAGTTGAGACAGTTTGACTAATTCTCCATTAGTGCGGTATTCCTGAAATTTTCAGCAGCGAATGGAACGTATTCAGCATCGATGCTTCATCGATGTAAAGGTCATGACTCAAGACCATCGACACAACTCTCGGTTCTTCTTTGTGTAAAACTTGCATAAAATTTAACATTAAGTGACATTGGCGGTAAGCGATTGAACCTTCCATGTAGGAAATGCATAAAGTTGTAGATAGCAATGCAGCCATCGCCATGTGAATTCTTTTTCAATAAAATTTAAATGAGTTCCCCGTAGAAATAAGAAGGAATTCTTAAAAATTGCATAACAGACGTTAGTACTGGAGGTACTTATAAAATTGGTCCGATCAAGTTCATCCTCGAACTTGATCTTTCTTATGTCTCCGCCAACACGCTTAGGTAGCTCAACTCCTTTGATAAGAAAACTGTATACAGACAGACAGACAGGCAGACAGACAGTCAATAAAGGCCAGCGCAAGAGAATTTCATGAATTGTATTTTATGCGACATCAATTCATTTCCATTTCATGCCTACCCAAGAATCATAGAAAACAAGTAAACCTACATAGTTCATTAAAAGCAGATTAAATTTTTAACTCCGTTATGATTTTTATTTCGTAAAGATGAGAGAAGGTAAGGGGAAGCCATAATCGCTTGAAGTGGAGAAAAAATTGTCGAAAGATTAGTTTCTCATACAAATCAACGCAGGAATAATTGTCCGTCTTCGTATGGCCTTTCGTGTGTGTGTGTGATATCACGTGATCGTACGATGCACTTGATTTTCGTTTGCCTGCGTTTAAGTAAAGCTTGATGCTTCAGTTTCGATTTGTGCGCGCGGGCGTTCGGTCGTCGGTTTTCGTAAGTGTCGGGTCGCGGATCGCGGAGTGCTCACTGAGTTCATTTCTTTGCATATATGTATGTAAGTGCATTGAACTCCCGTTTGTCGCGCGCGAATTGAAGAAAAGAAGTCGTTCGTTTTGCATTGTATTGAAAAAGCATCGTTAGCAATATGTTTATAAGGTGAGCTACTTTTTTTAGTATTTGCGCATGGAATACTCGGCAACTAATGCAAATCATTTAAAAATCACTATGCCTTTTGTGTACATACATACATATATTCACTTTCATGAGCATTGAGCTACTCACGCCATGTCTGCTTGTCAGGAGAGAGGCAATTTGAGAGAATTAGTTCGATCATACTTTCCATCTCTGCTGTGGCAAAACGGTTTGTCTTTTTTGTATTCGTATTTTGCATTAGTATAAGTTTATACACATTTTGGTATAGGTGCACATTGAATGTTGCATTTGACATGAAGTGAATTGAAATTTGGTTGCATGACTTGTATAACATGAAATGGTGACAGTTTTGCTATTCTTCAATGATTAATAACTATATAACATTCATATATACACGCATTTTAGGAGAAAAATAGTGGATGCTTAATAAATTTTCTCCTTATTTAAAGTCGAGCATATTGAAAGAGATTTGATGAGAATTGATAATTTAGAATTGATTACATTACGGAGCATTTCTCCCAAATAGTAATGCACTTGTAGTCGATTCAGGAGGCATTATCGTTGGCATAGAAAAAAATTTCGCTGCTGGGAAAGAACGCTCTTTCAAGTTGCAACTTTACACTGAGATGTTGACATTTAAGCACGAATTAAGCACTTAAGGCATATATGTTTGTAAAACCTGGAATTATTTTGTTGTTATGTGAAGTGCAATCGTTGAGTGTTACGATCCAAAATAGTAGAAATTTTGTCTACCACAAACTATTTTCAAAAAAAATTCCAAATTATGCACTAGAACTCTCATTGAAATCAACTTAAAACTTATCCTTTCAAAATTTTGAGCTTTAACAGCTTTTACCGAATTAATCGCGTAGCTGACAGTCCACCGCCAAAAACAATAATGAGTGAATGTTGTAGTCTTGAGAAGCATGTTTGAACGAGCTTCTGGCAATACGTACAGCCCTGAGCTGTGTTTCAGAATCAGTGCTTAAGCCCCGGAATAAATTTCGTCGCTTTCGCTATGAAAATTTCACATCCGTTGCAATAAATTTCTGTCCATAAAACATTTTGTTGAGTATATTTGTTTTCAGCCTTAAAATTGAAAGAAATAAAATTTCCCTCTCTTTCATAGAGACAAAATTCTATGAAGTAAAGTAGAAACCCGATTATTTGGACCAATCCTTTATCGGCGGCTTTCGAAGGAACAAAATTGGAAGTAATAGAATATTTTAGGCAGAGCGATTTCTTGAAGAGCTCAACTTAATATTTAGAGAAATTTGAATTGCAGTGGTCAAATGATTGGAGTTTATTCTGTAAAGCCAACAATTTTCCGTGCCGATAGGGTGTAAATCACAAATGGTTCTAGTTGTTTGTTTGTCATTTGGACGCAACACTCGAGGGGTGACTCGACTGATGTGTTTTCAGACAATATTAAAACGAATAAATTTTTCTCTAAAGGTAAGCGAAATCCGAAAGAAAAATATTGTTTTACTATTTCAATGACGCCAGAAGGGGATTTTGGTTTTGTTATGATTTGCCACTTCGGAGGAAAATAAAACATAAAATGTCAGTTTCAACTGTTAAGCTCAGTTTGCTTTTTTATATTTATTAAAAAAGTTTCCAAAATAAAAGCGATATGGCTCCGATAGCTCTAACAGGTTGAACGATTTATGGGAAAATTTCTCATGGGATGAACGCAATTAAATAAAATTTTCATTAATTTCGAAAAATTAAATTTTCATTTCAAGAATTTCCATTTACACTTGAGGGCATTTGGAGCAAGGAATCAGGAATCGTTTCATCAATTTTTATATGCCTATATCTCGAAAATTAAAGGTGGTACAACAGATATTTTTCCACCCTACTTCATATTCTCTTGAGGTATAATTTAGCCGATTATGAACAACTTTTGCGGCCCGCTTCACGTGAAATGCCCCATTTGAATCAGTGTTGCCAAGTGGTGCACCTCAAAGTTCTCCATTAATCCCTGCAGATTCGAGATTTTCCCCCTAACTAAAACAAAATTCGTTTGAATCCTTATACCAAATACAATTAATTTCGCACTTAATGCGATATTTTATACATATGTCAAAATTTGTTCCCCCTAAGAACCAAAAATACCCTAAATCTAACGGAAAAACCCCTAAACTGGCAACACTGATTTTTATCTTTGAAGAAATTTAATGGCAAAAGGTATTCAAACTTTTTGAAAAGAGCTATCAAATTTCAAACAATTTATTAAGGGGACCTTCTGGTCTAGAGCACGAAAATTTAGGGTATTTTCATGATTTTTTTTTGGTATTAAGCCAAATAAAAAACGATTTTCTAAGTATGCAGGCTTATTATATTCTTTATTGACAAAAAATAAAAAATGTTCTTGTAATTTTTTTTTTTTTTTTTGTATTTTAAAAATGGCGTTGAAGTGGACCCTCTTTGATAAAGTACCTCCGTGGTGTGAAAGATTTTGGCAGTTCTGGTAATCAAAAAAAAAACAAAAATATGTTATTAATCAGAATGAATGCGGCTATGGCAGGAACTAGAATAAAAAAATTTTTTTTTTAAATTGACAAAATGGCGCAATTTTTTATTTCAACCATCAAAAACTCCCCTTTTTTTGACAATTTTTTTGATGAAAAAGTAAGAAGTTCTTGAAATAAAAATTCGATTCTAGTTCGGGCCATAGCCATTGATGTTATGAATAACATATCAAAATTCCAGACAAATCGGTTCGATGGTTTTTTTGTTTTCATTCACACCAGGTCAAAAAAAGTAGTTTTGAGATAAACGCGTTCAAAGTTGCTTTGATCAAGCGCGCTGCCTGCTGTCTCCACCTTCTAAAAAGGCTGTAGCAAAACAAATATTGTCAATATCTTCACAAAACTTTGCCAGCATATTCTTAAAAGTCTATTCTTCCGAAATATATAAAAAAAAAAAAATAAATTTTCAAAAAATTCTAGACCAGAAGGTCCCCTTAATAAACATTTTCAGTTAATTTTCCTAACCAAAATCCGTACTGAGGGTAATGGAAAGGAAATAAAAACAAATTTTGTTATAGTTTTCTAAAGAGAAATTTTGTTTTGACCACACATTTTACATAACTTTTCTATCCTTTTTGGCATTCAAATTTTCATTCAGTCCTACTGCGACCTTTTGAGCTAAATTCGGCTGTGGCAACAACAATGTTAGGATAGGATACCCGTTAGAAAACCGAATTGCTACGATTTTATATGAACAAGTTCATTGAAGTGTATAAAGGCAATAAAAGAATAAACCCTAATAACCCCTTAATGATTTCTGTCCAGCAATATATTTCAAAAAATACTAACGAAAGACTTACCAGAATATTATGGTATGCTTAACATTTAAGTTTTAAGGTTCTTAATGTGTTCAAAAAACTTTAAAAAAAGAACATCTTTCTGTTCAATCTTCTCCCAATCAATCAATCAAAGTCAATTTGTAATGCTTGTGAACATATACACCGGTATACGGGAGTAGGTACATGGAGTGGTGTCCGGTGATTCAGAATCAGTGATCAGTGGCGTGTGGCATGAGAGAAACTGAAATTCTTATGCACAAGTGTCAAATTTATATTTCTACACCGAGAGAAATAACAACAGTTAAATCAACTACTTAGAACAGTTAAAGTAAGAGTTGTCAAATAAACTGTATTCCGCGTTAAATGCACTGAAAAAGGCAGTCAAATGAACAGTTGAAAAACAGTTACTTTTTATGTTCAAATTCGCTTTCGTTCACTTAGACGTATAAGTTCGCATTCTGATCAACCGTCTCCGGAGGTTTCCATAGCTCAGTGGTTTAAACTGTGACTCGACAGTCGTGAGCTTCGGGGTTCTATACCTGCTGAAATTTTTTTTAAATTACAGTTTTTTTTTTTTTTGTTCAGAGTGTAGTTGTTTTGGAAGACAAAAATTTTCTCCTAATTTTTTAAGGTTTTAATTTATTTAATTTTTTTTTAATGGTTCATTTTCAAGCAAACAATTTTGGGAGTGAAACAATTCCTTAAGCACGTTCCCCAAAACTTGAGCAACCATAAACTCAAGTGAGCATTTTGACCAACAAATTAAATTCGTTCGTTTAGCGTAATGGTTAAGACGTTCGCCCAGCGAAGTGGAGGTCAGCGGTTCAAGGCTCGGCCGAGGCGAGAAAATTTAAAGAGATGAAAGAGAAAAAGATTTAAATAGAAACAAATAAATAAAGAAAAAATATAATAATTTAATAAAAAAAAAAAATATTAATAAAAGAAGATTAAAAAAAAATTCAAAGCAAAAAATAAATTATTTTTTCCCAGTCGCTGGTGACAGTTGATTTAACCGCGAGACAGTTATATCAACCATCAGGTAGTTATATCCTTATTGACTGTGTTTGTACTGTTGAGTTGACCGCTACTACACATAAGCTAACAATGAACGGCGAACTCGGTTATTTTAACCTGCTTTTTCAGTTAATATAACTTCCTTTTTCTCTCGGTGTATGTCCACAATATTTATATTGCTTAACAAAATGAATCCTTTGGAAGGGTTCACCTTGACGATATCTTTGATCTGATGTCCTAATTTCGAAAAAAAAAAAAAATTGTTTCTAACAGGTTCTGGGCCCGCCTGCTACTGAGTCATCACAACGTCAATTACACTTCCATATAAAGAAACCAAAATAACAATGTACATATGTACGTGCTTATCAGAGCATAGGCACCAAATCTACATACAAAATATATTTGTACACATGGCATGTTTTAAAATAAAAATTGAAATGATGGCACCAAAATAGAATTGCCTCAAAGAGCAAATAGTTCGTGTTGTGGCATCATCAGTTATGCAGGGTACCTGCATTGAGCTTCATTGCGCTAGTGCAAATAAAACAAGAAGATACCATGGTACCCTCTGGTTCACACTGATTAAACAAACGAATTGCAATTTGCATAAAGCATTTTTCAAACTTTTCGGTCAAATTCAACAGCAAAAAAAAAAAAAAAAATAAATAAATAAAATATTGCCCGCAGAATTTACTCAATCGGAAAAAAGGGACTTGAGCATTAGACCAGAAAAATTAAATGAAATAAACTAAAATTCTCTTTTTTTAAATAGATAGGATAAGGAAAATTATGGTATGGCTCAAATACCCATTCTCCATCAAATTTCTTCCCCCAACTATTTGAAAAATAAGAAGTTTACTCTCGAGAAATGTAAATTCGTTCCCCGGGAATATTCAGAATCGGGCTGATAGAAACCAAGTCCTCTGACCAACTCTCATTTCTTTCCATTTTGGCCAAAAACTTCCACTTCCACTTCATTTTCCTTAACTTTTTTCACACTCCCTGTGTCGAGGTTATATTGCGTTTGTTCGGTTGTGTGTAACACCGAGAACCAATCGAGATAGACCATACAAAATGTTTATAGAAATGATCAGCGTCACCAGGAGATCGAGAATTTACTAGATCGGACCATTTTTAAGGGTACCTCCAGTACTAGGGCTTATCACAAAAATCGCAAAGATTACTCTGAACTTTTTTGGACTTAGAAAAAGGACGGTTATCGTAAATCCGTACGGACAAATGCAGTTTACCCTCATTACACTGTAAGCTGGGTACACAGAAAAAACTGGCTACGAAAAATTCCAATTAATGGCGTTTGTTAAACTCGATTCATCGGTTTTTTAATTGTCCCAATTAAAAAATTTCAAACAAATCACGAAATTCGGGAAAAGTTCGTAATATTAAATTTTGAACAAAAATTTGGTTGATTATTTTGTTGTATTAAAATACCAAAAGTATTGACACTTGACAAAAATTTTGTTTGAAATTTTTTAAAGTGCATAAAAATATTTTTCTAAAATTCTCATTAGCTTTATGCGGACTTACATACAAGAAGAGACAAAATAATCAAAAATTAGCTCACATATGTTTATGATGTTATAATGTATAATTATCTTCCGTAAACTGACTTTCCAGACTCAAATTTTTATTATGGAATATGTAGATGAGGCATTTTTTCCTTTTTTTAATTATTTAAAATAATTGGTTGATTTTTATTAATACCTTTGGTTGTTGATATTACAAATCGTTGTTTGAAAATGTTTATTGAGTGTTAATACTTCGAGTAATTGTCCCAATTAAACGATTTTGTAATATAACAAAAAGTGTGATGGCTGAGTTTTTAACAACGAATTTGTTTATATTGATTAAAAATTTGGTTGTATTTACTCACAAAATCTTTCTGTGTATAAAAATTGAAGTTGTGTCATAAATAGCAAAAGGTCCTTCCAGCTTTAGTTCTTAAGCTTCTGAATACTAAAATATTTATATAAATATTATATGACTTGGAGCCAGATAAGAAGAAGTAAAAAATCTATTTCTAACAATTTGATAACAATGGATTGCTGAAGGAAAATGTAATTTTTTAAAAGATGCTTTCGTTCTGAAGACCTCTTATTTCCAGGAATTTTTCGCTCTCTTTGGAAACACTGCGGATTCCTTAAAAATTAACAACTTTCGCTTGAAATTACTCAAAAGACCATTAAGGAAAAGCTCCACTCAATCACTTTAGTTACGGAACTAAAGGTCTCAGAGGAGCTATTTAGAATAATGGAAGAATAAAGAAAAGCACAGACAACCTTCCATTTATACGTACATACATACTTACATCAGCTAATAAAAGTCCCAGTAGTTCGATAACATTATTGAGCAGGATTGCATACACACATACATACGCACTTTGCTCCAACACGTCCGATACTATTTTTTTTTTTTTTTTTACAAATAGCTGTATGTATCTGCAATACCTCGAATATTGACAGCCTGAGAATGCCGCCTTCTTGCATGTGAAATGCTCTCGAATATTCTCAAAACACTCTTTAGTGTTTCACATTAGCTTAGCTGCAAATGTACTTAAGGTCATTGACGTCGCTTAATAGCAATTTGGGTCCTAATTTCATTCCAAAGTTAATTGAAAATTGCTAAAAGATAATTCGATGAAATTTTCATTCAATTGCTAACGTGGTAATGTAAACGTAAACGTACACGTGGACGAGTGTTGTGTGTGTGCATGTATGTATGTTTTTATTAGGCTCCCTGTAGGAAAAATCACCTTGAAACATCTGGTACTCTCAAGGTGACTTGCGAGTCGGCTTGGTTTGCATTTTAATGAAGCATTTTTATATATATTCATTTGACTTGACCTCAGATATCTTCTAAATGAGATGAAAAATTTTTTCACAAAACTAACAAGAAAATTCGAAAAGTTTTTTCTTTTTAATTAAACATATTTTGAAGTCCAAAAGTGGATAACAGTGTTCTTTATTAAATAAAAATATATCACATTTTTTTCGAAAAGCTATCGGTAAATTAAAGCGTAAAAAAATCAATTTTCAACTCAAAGCAAGCACAAAAGACTTTAATATAGTAAAAAAAAAAACAATATTCAAAAATGCATGAGCTGTTTAAAATTTGTCTCAGTGTAAAAATTAAAAAAAATATTTTTGAATTTCCTATTGTATTAGGAATTAGCCAACGTTTATTTCATCTTCTTATCTGAATTTGTTTTGGAGATATATAGAAAAATGTAAGTGGATATTTTTGTTAATTGAACTGGCGTTGTATGAGTTTAAAAAATCATGTTTCTGAACTTTGACCTCGTTGAGCACCCCCTAAATGATGTCCGATCGATCTAAATCTTTTCATTTCCCTTTTCTGTTGCCCTCTACTACATTTTGAGGGGGTGACTCGCAAAATTCGACACAAAATAATTTTCCCATACAATTTTTGTCCACCCTACTGTACAGGTTGTCTGATCGTTCAAACTGTTCTTAATTTAAACTTTATTACTGGGCCTCTTATGTCAAAAAATAAGTAAAGAAAAAAAGGCAAATTTTCGAACTTTAAACGTGAATATCTCTTCGATGCAGGATCATTTCAAAATAGTGTTTTGGAAAGAACTACTTGGGAGTTCTTAGGGTACATTTAAGGACTAGTCCAGAACACGACTTTTCAACTCATACATAAATATGGGCCGAAAATTGGAGTTAAAAAATTTTTTTGTGTGAAAACCTAATTGAAAAAAAACGAATGATGCACTTCGATTCCCCATGGGAATCCGCCGAAAATGCGGGAAACTGTTTATTCCAGGTGTGTCTGATTTTTAGGACTATCAGGCTCACAAAATAAATATGTCGATGTGAATAGAGAAAAATTCTTATAAGTTAAGAAATACTCAACACTTTTCATGCCATTAGGTAAACTGTTGAAGGACATTTTCTGAAAAAAAAAATAAATAAAATTCAAAGCATTTAAAGTGAGCTTCCTACACTCTAACACCCCCTTAGGCACATTTTGATGTGTTCATATCTTTAACGAAAATTCGAATTAAAAGTCATGTTCATGTGGGTTTTTTTTTTGCTGATTTCTCTCTGTTTTTGCTGATACCATTCATGATTTTATTTTTTAAAAAAGATCTCCTTTTGGCAAATTTTTTATTCACCTTCCCATTGAGAACAACATGCAAGAAGCTAATTAACCGAGGTACCTACGTTATGAAACAAACTGAAACTGATATAACATTTCGTTCTCTCCGACAAGAGCAAGAGCACTCGATTTGGTTTCATTGTGAGTTCACTATACGCATTCGAAGAAAATCGAGGTAATCAAAGCCATACAGCAGGCGCCACGTAAGCCACTCAACTTGAACTTGAGGCCACCCACAAGTCTTGAGGCCTTAGGTCAATGGAAATTCTTGTTGAAGTCTGATACCCTCGAACCGACTGCAGCAAGACAGCATGCTTAATGATTGCCACAAGCTTAATTAATGTTTTCCTACTTTGTAGAAAAGGTGAAAGCAGCTAAAAACAAAATCATGGCATTTTAAATTCGAAGCATTTTTCTTTTCATTCACATACATGCATACATATAGGTATATGTATGTGCACGATAGCGAAGGACTCATGCGAGGCAAAGAAAATGAAAACTTCCAAGATAATGTACATATGTACATATACAATAAATGGCCAGCTGTTAAAAGTAGCATATCTAGCCTTCTCACGCATGGCTTCTTCAAGGATACGCGGCAGGAAATTTTATGCGTTTTTCAAAATTGAACATGTCCTTGAAGCGTATTGATATTCTGCACACATACCAAAGGCAATATAGTCGAAACAAAGCCGCAAAGGGTATGCCACAAAAGAAAAGTGAAAAATATAAATGTCAAAGAAAAAAGAAAAAAGAAAAACTCGTAGCGAATTAACTGTTTAAGATTCAGATACTGTAGCCAAGACAAAAACGAATAAAAGAAAGGCACAAATGCTTGTGACTTCTCAAGTGTCAAATTTTAGCAAGTTAAGCACAAGTGAAAGCACAAAAGAAATAAAAAGGAAACGGAGAAAATGCGCGAAGGAACCCTTAATTGCCGACTTCAGAAAACCGGGAACGGGGACGAGAGCAAGGATTTTTTTTAGGGTATTTTTCAGGGAGAAAATTGTAAACCAAAAACTATGCCAGACAATTTAAGCCAGCGAAAAAAAAAAAATCCCAATGAATACGTTAGAAGCGTTAGCGGAATTTGTCTATAGGGCAAATAAAATACTTTATTTTTATTTGTGGTTGTCCTTTTTTTCAAACAAAATCAGCTTAAGGTGATAATATAATTCGCTGGACAAGAATTGTAATTCGAAAGCAGTGTTTTTTATGCCTTGAGGGAAAAAAAGAAGATTGCCCACTTTCGCACTGCGACAAATTTGCTGGCAACTGCTTTCATGAATTATTAATTGTTATTAAAAACACATGGCCTTGTAGAGGACATACAGAAAAGTTTAATGTCCCTGCGATTGTTTTTTGAATGCGTTATAACGTATCTAACAAAGTTTTTTCAACGCAGATATTTGAGTATAAGTACTCGATAAGAAACTGACAAAATTCATCTACACTGAGCGAACTTAGCAATGATTTTTTTAAAAGGGCGCATTGTTATTGACAGTCCTTTTGATTTTCGAGCAGGACGAAAATTTCAAAAGTAAAATGGTTGAGTCAACAACAATTTTGGTTGATTTAAAAGGAAATTTGTTTAATTACATTTCTTTACGTTCGATATAATTCTCACTTGCTTTATAAAATAGGACATATAAGATATTTATTAGCTGAAGGCTTATTCGCTAGTGCTCCTATCTTTATTGTAATATATTAATTTATTAGTATATTTCACATTGTAAAATAAAAAATAAAAATATAAGATATTTATTAATTTTAGAATTTTTTAAGCATTTCGAAACGGAGTGACGAAATCGGATGAAGTCCATCCGATGGCTATTTTTTGGGGTTATGTCCAGCAGTGGGTATTTTAGAATTTATTTTTTATTTTTAAAATTATCTTGTAATTTCAATTATGTCCGTGGTTAGTTCAACAATTTCAATTTAAATCTATTTTTGAATATTATCATTTTAATTCACCCTGAAATATGGTTGATTCAAAAGGAAAATCTGTAATTTTTCCAACAAAAAAAATTTGGTAAATTAAAAATATGCCT
Source organism: Chlorops oryzae (assembly GCA_020466095.1). Lineage (NCBI taxonomy): Eukaryota > Metazoa > Arthropoda > Insecta > Diptera > Chloropidae > Chlorops > Chlorops oryzae. The sequence continues at coordinate 5,203,678 of CM035807.1, read as the reverse complement.
TGTTGAAGCCGTTTTGTATGTTTTTCTTTTTGATTTAACCAGTTTTCTGGTTGATTTTTTCTCTGTGTAACGATTATGAAAATCGAATTTCGAACATTAATCAAAATAAAAAATATTTCCAGGAATTTCTTTAGAAAAGCTAGAACAAAGGTCGGTAGAAATAGACAAACATAGATATATATATTCTTCATCAGGATCGAAAACTGAATCGATTTACCTATGTCCGCCTGTGCCGTTTGTGGTCTTAATAGTTTCATGCTATAAAATCAATTTACATTCATAATAAGAAGACGTGTTTTTCGTGGTATCTGTATTATGTTTCGATACTTGAAAAGGCTGCTAAATAGCTTAGCTATTCATTTGTGCTTTGGTAAGGTAATGTCACCTATTATGGACCCCCTAAGCAAAAGTTTAAATAAAAACTTGTTGAAGAAGGTCAACCTTGGTTTTTTTTTATACCATTCGTTAATCGATATTACTAGGCAACTTTCCATGGTAGCGGATTTTCAAAATGTTGTTTATAAAAAAAAATATTTTATTTTGCAAAAAAGGGTAGAATTTTTGTGAGGGAAACAATGCAGCCTTGAGTGGACCACCCGAAAAAAATTACAAAAAAAAAAAAAAAACGGTCGAAAGTGCAAAAAAACCACTTAACTACAAAAGTTTTTGAACTTTTATTGAAAGAAAATTGGTTGAATTATAATCATTACAAAACTTTTGCTACGCAGCATTGGATTCAGTGTCATTATCAGAGTCACAATGTTTGCATGTAAAAAAAATCCTTCGATACTGATGCACTACTCGACGACATTCCCAAATGCTATTTAAATCACCAAAAAATTTAATAAGCTCATAAAACTAGTAAATACTGTTTCAATGTCTATTTATATCAAGGTTGCAAACAGTGGTCCACTCGAAGTGAATTACAGTCGACTCTCGTTAATTCGAACCTGTGATAATTCGAACCTCTCTATAATTGAAAGTGATCACGAGTTCTCTACAAAATTTCTTTATACATTCGACCCTCGTTAATTCAAAAACTCGATAATTCGTTATATTTTAAGAGTCCCTCGAGTTTCGAATTAACGAGAGTCGACTGTATAACGATTTCAAGTGAGCCACCAAAACTTATTCCAACATCTACTTAAATTTCCAAATGATTTTGAAATACCAAGTTCAATGCCCAAACTAACAAGAAATATACGTCTTAAGTTTAAAAGGTCGATTTTGGCACTTTTTGTAGCAGGCACACAGATACACAAATTATTTTCACTTTTTTTTAATGTGCTCAGCTGAAAGATTTATAACTCACTCTTGACGTTTGCAGTCAATTTGGCTGAATTTGATATTTCAACTATCAAAATTTAGTAAACATTCAAGTGGTCCACTCTAAGTGACAATCGACTTAAGGTGATTTTTTTATTCACTGATGGACCATTATAGTTAAATTTTTTCCATATTCCTCATAATTCTTGTTTTCTTCTCTTATTTTCACTTCAAAATTTCTATTTTACACTTTCATGTTTCTTCTCAAACGCCAAAATACTGAAAATAGAGTTTGAAGCTAGTCTTTTCTTTTCATTTACCCACAGGAATTCTAATTTTAAAAAGTATTTCGAGCCTTCGATATAAAAGTTTGGTTCATTAAACTTCATTGTTGAGGGTCACTTGAGGCGTTCCTCCTTAGGCGTGCTGCAACTGTCTTCCCGCTTGCAGGGCTCTCTGAGCATTGGTACCAGCATTTTTCGTTCGTCGCTTTTCTTCCGCTTTTCAAATGAAATACTAGACAAAGCAAAATGGCCGGTCGCGCGCTAGGAAAACGGTTTTTGCGTCACAAAAAAAAAAGACTTTTATTAAATGGCATAATATTTTTTTCCCAAGGACACTAATGACTCGATTTTTTCGTTGGCACGTCCACCGTATATAAACCTAGATAAATATATATCCACATATAAATGGTCTGTCCATAACTCTACTGGAACATAATGGAAGACTCTGCGGCACAGATGGCAATGAAATTTCTTGGTAACGCTAAGAAAATAATAATTCCATTAAAGTAAGATTTCAACAGTTTTGCAGCCATTATTTTAGCCCTTTAATAATTTTAATTTGCTCACATGAATATTATCTACGGAGAAAATCAAACCACTACAAGAGACAACAGTTAAGGGGGCGAAGTTCGATATACCCAGCCGTTTCGATTTCTGAAACCTAATTTATTTGAATTCTTCGAACTTTTTTGTTTCATGTCTAGACAAAATATTGAAGACATACCACAGTCGAACGTTTTTAAGAAGAACAATTGATTTTTATACCAGACAAATTCGGTGTAACGAAAGAAGTCAAAATTTTATTTAAAAATTCATTAATCATGTGGGCGAATTCGAACGTAAGTTTTTTAGTTCAACAAAGTAAGCAAAATCCTAAATGTATGCTATTATATGCTTAGAAATGTGGTCGCCAGGGATCGGATTTTGTTGACTTTTATTAATGCAAAGCATACTTACCTCTTCCTCCGTTGCCTATTGTCTAGAAGAAATCGTAACAGGAAAAAATAAATATTTCTCACAGCAGTTTCGAACTTAAGCCTTCAGAATTCTTCTTAGTAATACCCTCAGGAAGGAGCTTAGTAAAAAAAGTTTAACGGAAGCAATTAACCCAAAAAAAAGCCGAAATATCTGCGTGCTTAACAATGATTTGCGAAGAAATTAATGAAATTCAGACAGAAAAGTTCGATAAAATTGCACACCTTAATTTTTTTTCTCCATATTACATTTTACATATGGAGGCACATTTCTATCACAGCAAGATATTTGCTTGTTGTGGAGGTTTAACCCACTGTTTTGAAACCCAACGTCGCTGATTTGAATTCTTAAGCGTTCTTCGAATGTTCACAATTAATTCTGACTTTCTTGAAACGGTTTTTCGAGGTAAAATTTCTAAAAATGCGATTGTTTTCTCATGAGACAGGAGCCCAGAAATGTTTGCATTTTCTAAACAGACGCACAAATGTTGATATAAGTATATGAATTGTGACTGATGAATTTTGGCAGAAGCTTCCGTTCGAGATGGATGGCTAATAATTTTGTGCTTATGGTGTGTGGCGCGCGATTCTTTTCAATTTGGTATAATGTGCTCAAATTTCTGCAAAAAAAAAAAAAAATGTTAATTGTGTCAAAAGAATGACTGACATAACTGATTAGATAATTTATAAGGACTGCGATAGGTTGAAAAAAGGAAGGTGTGCATATTTGGGAAGCTTGTGAGGTACTCGACAGAATAAGGGCCTTTAACATTTTAAGGATCAATTCAAAAAGAATCATGTCAGCGTGATTTCTTCTTAGAAGAGTAGAACTTTTAAGGAAATTGTAGCTTAGCAGTTTATTTTGACACTATATATACCATTGGATAGAGAAGTGGGGCATATTGTATCATTGGTTGTGAGTTTTGGCTATAGATAGACCTTTTAATTGCCCTTTTCAAATTACCATAACCGATGGGATATTTGATTCCACAAAGTCATGTTGATAAAACCCATAAATCCCGGGATATAAATCCTTTCCCAGGCATGCAGATTAAAAAAATTTTTTTTAAATTTTCTTTTCACCATAAAAACTATTCGAAAAAATACCCTTAATATGTGAAGATCTTCTGCTTATAGTTTGGTAGTAAAAGCACTCCATATGCGCAACTCCATACGTGAGCCCGATACAAATACCCAAATTTCTATTTAAATAATTTCAATGAAATCCCTTCCAAATAATCAAACGGAAGGCATCGCACATATTATGCTTTTCTCTCAAAATTCAACAGATGGCCTTGCAAGATTGTTCATGATAATTGGGGGAAAACGAAGTTTGATTGGATTTGAAAATGAAAATCATTTTGAAAAACTCAAGCGCTGACGCGGCAATTCCATGAAAATGAAAAGTTCCTTGCAATATTAGGAATAAGGACTCCACTGTTTCACTTCCAGAGCATGCAGACCATCGGTGTCATGAATTCTTGGCTGGTCACGTTCATTTCAGTCATTAGCTTCGTTAGATGAGAGCAGTTTCACGTTGCGAAATTCCGATTCGGCATGAGAACAAAATCGGATTCTCTTAGATAATCTAAGCATGGTTGTAGAAAAATAAGCAAAACTATAAAACGAATCACGGCTGCCATTGGCATTGGCATTGGCATTGAAATTGGTGAAAAAGCAAAGATTACTGCGTGAAAGGAGAAACTATTACGACCGTAAATGGCAAATGGGATTGTGGTACTTAATGTTTAGAAAGCACTTTGTGGATATAGCAGAAATTTATTTGATGAGTGGATGAGAGAACGAAAAGTACATTTATACTAACTATTAAAAGCACATATCTGAGGAAACGTAATTATAAAACATACATACATACACACACCTACCAACTAGAAGCGAAAACATTAATTAAAAAAAAAATTAAAAAAAATGAAGCATACGTTTAGGTGCTTATTGCAGATGTTTTGATTTATTTCGCATTTCTGCATTTTCCCTCGGCTGAACTCGAACTCTTTAGCAACAATGCAGCAAGAAAATTGCTTCCATTTATTTTGTTTGTTTTTTTTCCATTTTTTCGCTTTTCATGCGAACAGAATGTTGAGAAAAATGGAGCGCAAAAAATACGAAAACTTTCTGACTATTTTAATGCACGCAAATGCGTGGCACAGCGTGTTAACTCCGTAAAGCTGTGCATAGAGACAGCTGAAACTACTTAAAATGGTCACTTAAAAGTTCTATCCTGCTATGAACTATTTGATTTCGTGCTCTAAACTGTACGACGTGGCTATAGAGCGTTTGTGCATACGTGCGTAGAGTTGCGAACTTCTTGATATGACATGATATCATGTCTAGTTAAATAACTATACTGTCAGACAAAAAAAAAAAGCAAATGAATATTTGTACAATTTTCCTGTAGATCTCGGCTTCCTAAGCAAGAAAAAATTTTTTTTTAAAAACTTTTCTATGGAAGAGTTTTTGAGAAAAAAATTTTTGAAATTTTTTTTCAGTGCATTTCGTAGGTGCAGTTGCTATTTCAAGCATATCCCGAGATATCCCCGATCTACCGAATTTAATATTTATATATTTTTTTTAATTATAGATAATTAAGCTCCCTACAACTTTTTTTGATTTGCATGAGTAGTTTTAGTGCTAGAGGTGCAATTATACAAGAAAAAATTTTTTTTTCTAAAAAATCAGGGTAAATTTTTCATATAAAAATCTATAAAAAATAGAAATCGATGTGGCAAACCCATTTTCAAATTTTTTACGTATAGTTAAGTATTTTTTTTTAAAAATCGATATTTCACAATTTTTGCTTTGTTCACAAAACTTGTCCAAATGAGCCGAAATTATTTTATGAAGGTGATTATAATCTGCGTCGAAACCCGATTTAGTTATGTAAAGAATTCGTCCTTCTTCGGTGTTGGATTAAGACAGTTTTCCGCCCTAGTCCGCAGCCTAATGTTCGCCTTTTCTGTTGTTAATGCATTGACGGTCATAATTTGCCGCCCTAGGCAGCTGACTTTGTTGCCTATTTGGTAAATCCGCCACTGTTTTTTCTGCTTTTTTTGTTTCTCTGCTTGTATGCAGTCTTCTTATCCTATCCTATGTAGTAAAGAATAAATGACACATGAGCAAGAGAAAAGGACTTTTTAGTATTTTTAAGGAATGCATGCAGTTTTGTACAACCAGAAGTTATTTTAGCTGGAAAAACTGTCGTAAGACGCGCGTGTTACATCCAGTTTTGAAAAGTGTGTTGGCAATTTTTAAAAAGAAATTGTAAAAAAAAAAATGAATGAATTGACTTTGAGTAAAGCGAAAAGAAAGCATTTAAAGACTTAAAGGACTTAAAGACTTTCCATTTCGAGAGATTTTGCTTTGGGTTGCCATCTCAAGTCCAGTCTCGTCTGGTCCAGTTCATTATCGAATTTCTCTTATATCTTTCTCTCTTTATATTCATACGTCAAGACAATTCAATTTCTTCTCTAAAATATCTGTACCTATGTAGACAGACGAACGTGGCCAAATTGAATCGTCAAGTGACGTTGAGCATTTCCAGCCGTATTTTTTTTTTTTATAATCTCTGTATTTGAGGAAGCTTTTGAGTTCACAGCGCAGAGTACATGGTCTACACAATGTGTCTCTAGTCCGTTTTTATTCATACTTAATTTCAATAAAAAAATTTCTAATCAGTTCGAGTAAATGTAGATGAAGCCTCTTTGTTCATTATTTTAATTTCGAATAATTTTCTCTTTCCATTGATTGCATTCAAAAGCCTTAATTAAAACAAAGCCAAGGCCACAAAGCTGCTTTTAAAAAGCACTTTAACGAATTCATAGCCTTTGATTTCATGATTTCGAAAATCTCTCGCTGCCTTTCTCCATTTATTAAACAAGTTTCATCAAGTTTTACCCGAATTCAATTAAAGGAGAGTCACTTGAAAGTCTTCATGGCATTTGCATGGATAGTTTTATTTCATTTCATTTTCTTCATTTCTCACGTTCCGCTTTTGTCGCTGTCCAGTTATTAAAAAAACAAAAAAAAATTTTCTATTTGCCTTGTAAGTCGTTTTTTGTGCTCTGCTCTTGTCGTCATTACTGTGGCTTCAACTGATTTTTTTTTTATTTGCTTTAATATCTGAACAATGATTTCTGTGGTTAACCGTTCTTATACGGTTATACAATTTTACGCAATTAAGTAATATTCCTTGTTATTCAGCAGCTTTGTAGCTGCTTATTATTTGCATTTTTCAATAAATAAATAAGAAAGCTAAAGTATTTGGTATACCTACATAGCTTTCCGATAATATTGGCACACAAGGTTTTGTCTTTCCGCACGGAGTTTTACAAAAATCAATGTTTGTGGGCTTGAAAGTGGGCGGAACACATCTTTTTTTCTCGTACATCTTTCAATCCTTTAATCACCCTATATTTGGTATGAGAACCTTCTACGATTTTACCTTCGGAAGTTGGAAAAATCTTTATTTTTATGCTTCGGAAGGAGCGGACCACGTACTTACTTGTATTTCTCCCATACACCTCTGATATATTGTGGTTAGTCCATACTTTTATACAACTTGAAGCTCCTTTGTCTCTCCATAGGCAAGTTACGGTAAACTTTTACAGTGTACTCTCTCTTAAGCGGACTCCTAGCGGTCCAAAAAATGTGTCCGTTTAACAGAGGTGTCTGCTTAAGAGGAAACTATTTGATAAGCAGGAATTGTAGAGCATTTATAAAAAGTGTCCGTTTAAGGGGGGTATTCGCTTCAGGAGAGTGTCCGCAAGGAAAGAATACACTGTATTTGTGGGTTCATGTCAGTGTGTGCCTGTAGAAGGACATCACATCGTGAGTCCAAAAAAAGAGAGAGAGAGTTTTGCTAGAGCAATGAAGTTTGGAATTATTTTTCTGAAACCAAGAAAATTTCGAAAAATTTTTAAAATAAAAAGTTGGAAAAATTTTGACCTAAGAGGTTTTTGAAATGACCGATTGGAATGCATTTCCAGAGTGTCCAATTTCCAGCCCCAAAATCAATCGAATTTTTGACAACTACTTACAACTTTTTCGTTCCGTTTTGAACCTTGCATATAATCCGCTCGCTTCGTTTTTACTGAGGGAAAATTGTTGGGTCTCCTAAACTAATAGAGATCCCATTTTGAAACTTACATGGCATGTTCTTGAAACTTTAAGCTAAAATTCGAAAAAAAAAAAAAAAACAAAAAGGTTCAAGTTGTTGTAATTGTGCTTTAACCATTTCATCACCAGTGTTAGGTAGGTAGGTAGGTTAAAGTGGCTGCCACTTAGGCCGTTAATCGGCCATTGTGATACCAAGGAGGTTTTCTTGTGTTTGTGTGAGTGTATGTCTTTTAATGTAGTGTGCCCCTAACATGCGATTTTTGAAAAAACCAGTGCTAGGCTTGGAACATTACACTCCGTTTCGCCTGTGCCGGAATCGAACCTCGGACCCTGGATCAAGAGCATAGCACGCATCCCTACGCTATCCCAGAGCCACCACCAGTGTTACACTAAAAACAAATTTTTTTTCGATATTTTTTTTACATTCCTAAATAGCTCAATAAATTTTCTTTAGAAATCGTTACTTTTAATTTTTTGGAAATTTTTTTTTATTCGAAACACTGCATGCAAAAAACCAAATTTTTCATTTCATCAATTTTTAAAAGCCTATATCTCGAAAACTAACGGATATACAGGGTGTTCCATACTCAACAGATCAAAAAAAAAAGGAGGTGACTCTTCCCAGACGGACCAAAAATCGTATGGGAAGGGGGTCGCAAATGCACCCCTGAGGAGTTAAATGCAAAAAACAATATTTTGGTTTTTTCACTGGTGCTCCTCGCTTACAGGCCGTAAATTCAAAATTACATATGATATGAAAAGCTTGGCGGTCTTCCGTTAACACTGCATACTACGATTTTAAATAATTCAACTCCGTTTTCTCTGGTACTACAATCTAAGCCTAAAATAGTGTTATTTTTGGCTTTTAAAGTGATTTAATTCAAAAGAAATACGATCGAACCTCTTTTTTATTTACTCTTTTCGAAAAGTTTGAGTTTTTCTCTTCATTTTGATTCCATGGTTGCTAAAAGAAAGTTTCACAATCAATGCAAAACTAAGGTTTGAAAATAATTATTTTGTATTTTTGACTCTCAGAAAAGTTATTTTAATCAAATTTATTGAGCACACTTTTAGGCAGCATGAGAAAAAGAAAAATCTAAGAAATTTTAAAATTTCTGAATAGTGTTTTAGTTTTACATATCCGCCTAAAAGTATGCTCACCAATTTTGTCGAATTCTTTCCACGCCTCTAGCTCCTTACGAGTGCAAGATGGACCGCCCTTTCCATAAAATATTTTGCTTGTATTGGTTCCCCCTATCACCTCCTTTTTTTTTTGATCCATTGAGTATGGAACACCCTGTATAACAAAAAGTTTTTGCTCACTAACTCAAATTCTCTAGGGGTGCACTTGATCCAAATATGAATGATTTTTCAGAACATGACCCTTTTTTCGCTGCCCTCTTCACGTGAAATGCCCCATATAAAAACAGAATTATTAATCCAAAGATATCCCAAGTTACTCGGCGCAGAGAAGATTAATCTCTCAAATAAGTAAATTGATGGCATCTTTTCTTAAAATTCTGAATTTCTTAAATTTCACAACTTGAACTTCATTTTCGATTAAATTACATATTCAATTTATTTAATCCATTTATATAGATAGTCGCAATATTGTATACAATGACATCTCAATAGCTATAAATATTGAAGTACAGACATAAAATATATCTACATATAAAAACGAAATCACTTTTGCAAAACAATGCGAGTTTTTTTTTTGAAATACTGCACAAAATTCATTTTATTAAGGTACAACTCTCTTTATTTCTTTTTTTTTTTAAGCTTATTTCTATTTTATATACATTTCAAAAGTCTCAACAATACGAAGGATTAAAAATCTCA
>CM035807.1:5189179-5191679 GCA_020466095.1 Chlorops oryzae | reverse complement strand
ATTTTTTCATGATGCTGCAAGCGACGTGTCGAGAATTTCGATAGGCGTTCCGGCGATGGTGTGCCCAACGTTGTACTTGTACTCTGCGTACTGCCATTGCTGTGCATCGAATCGTGTTGATTGGAGCCACGGCCTCGATGTATGCGTAAAGTCAAGCGTTGCTCTTCAAAACGAGAGCCAATGCCCTTTGCACCTGTAATATTCAAATTGAGACTTTAAAAACGGTTCGAATGTTTTTTTTTTTCGTTTTCAACGACTTTAAACTCAAATCGAAAAACCATAAATATTTTAAATTATATCGTTTTGCCTACTCGAAAAAAAAAAATTATTTTTTATACCATATGTGTAGTCTTCTTCAATCATCGTACACCTTGGGCTAATAGCCCCAATAGGTAATCCAGCATTGAAGAAAATTAATTAAAAATATTTACTTTCACGATCAGCTCGTCAAGGACACGGTCAAGAAATTAAGCTAAGAAAAGCGCCTGCGCTGATGTGCAGAATTGTTTCTTATTATGATTAAATCTTAAGTTGAAATTAATAAATCCGCTTTCGCTATTCGATGATTGCTGTTCATTAACTGCAACTCTTACTAAACATTTTTAAGGAGGGTTTCATCTAAATATTAATATTGCAGTACTGCAAGGATCATAACTTGGATTTCTCTACCCTTGATCCAGAGCAAAGCATACGTATAGAGCGTGAATACAACGAACTCATTGAAGTTGTGAAAGATGGGTTTGGGGATAAAGAGGAGATTTTATTTTGATGGGTTTCTAATTGAAATTCTTCTATTTAGAGCTTAGCTCCACTCGACGTGGAATCATTTCCCTTTCATAGAGAAGCATTTCCCTTTCTAAGCTTTTGCCTCTCGAAAGTAATCTCAGGATCTCAGAGCAACAAAATCGACACGCTCTGAATTCGAATCAGAAACTCTCGATATGGAGAGCGAACTCAAAAGGCGCGATGTCTTCTAGTAGTTTCTCCAGCTCAACGGCTGACAAAATCGAGAAAAAACTTGCTAAGCCGCTTCCCAAATGGCAGATATTCAAACAGCCTCTCAGTACCGATGATCCAGTCGAAAAATTTCATCGTGTGCTGTTAGCATCGAGCTCACAATGGCAGTTACCATCGATTTAACAAAAGCTATAGTAGATCCCATTATTCCCTCAATAGAGAGCGGCTGTCTTATAAATGACATAAAAAGAGATCAATAAAAGAATGAAAAACACATAGAAATATGCAGCGAACATTTTTGCTAATGTTCTAATGTTCTTGGTACTATCGGGAATACTCGACGTATGAGCGATGCTCGTTGCTTTCATACCGCATACGCATACGACGATGTTTTTAGAAAGACTGATAGTACCTGAAAATAGTTGAATGGAATTAAAACCTGAATTCTTTTAAGGTGGTTAGTAATTAAATCGTTATGGGATTATTTCAGATTAATGCTTTAAAATTCAAAGTGCCCTTGTCTGCTGATTATTTTAAAATTGAGCACAAAAAAAAAGAAATCATTTGATGCAGTCATACTTAATTTGATTTCCTTGCCAATCCAGTAAAAAAAAGAGACTGAGGAAGAAACATGAACGCAGAAGCTGCCATAAAAAAAAAACTTAAAGTAATGAAAGTCCAAGAAAAAGGACTCAATTTAGTCAAACTTAAATTAAACTTTCCTGTAATTTATTTGATTCCATGATGAAACGAAAGCAAGGACGTCGGGTAAGAAAGCTTTTTTTTTGCACTTACTTCGTCAGCGAGATAAATATACCTTTGGCAGTTAAGTAAATATATTTTTTAAGTTGTGAACTGAGCTGTAATTTCGTGCAAGATAAGGTCTCAGCTCGTTACTGCACGACAGAAATATTCCCTTCGTATCTACTTGCCTCTCACAATGAGATGAGTGCTTCAAAAAACAAATATTTAAGAGAAACGCGCTTATTTAAAGTGCCACCGCGCATAAGTTTTTATATAAAGTTTTCTTTTTCAGGGTTTTTTTTTTATTTCCCTATTTAAATTGAATTCGAAACAATTCTTGCGTTAATGTCAGAAAAAGTTATTAAGAAAGTAAAATAGAATGTTAGAAAAGGCATCGAAGACTTTTCCAAACATTAATCTTTTAATTCGTATGCTGAAAAAAAAAAATCCATTGACATTTACGTGACGCACACAGCACACATCGATGTCAAAGTGGACGGGAACCCACCGAAATTTTAGGCTATTATATTGTATATGTATATAGCTTCACGCCATAAAAATGTATTACTGTAGCGACTGTTGTTCTTACACTAGATTCAAATTAACTTGAGGCAATTTAGGCCAAATGTGCTTGTTTAGTATTCTTTCCCACGAACAGAACAACATGACATGACATGAGCTATGTTGAAATACAATTTCGACTTGTCTGCGTTGATAAGCCTTTCTCTAATCCAATCAATACTTGGTAAGACACTTTTTCGTTTAACCCATTTTGTGCAATTTGAAACAGGCGTCTTAG